>SRPX01000382.1:0-25872 GCA_018360215.1 Claviceps spartinae
CTGAGAGTCTGTCCTTTGTCCGTCTGGACGCCTATTCGACCTTTCTCCGGGTTTCCACCTTTTCCGGCCCTCCGTGCTCCGAGTTTCACTGAGGCAAGTAAATATGTACATGTACCTAGTGACAACTCGCCGGCCGTTCCGCCGGCGGGAAGGCGCATGTAGCGCTCCTGCCCAACATCGCATGTATGTACCCACCACATGACATGCACCAACCTCACACCTTCACAAGTTCCAGCTTCGTCGGCTCACCACGCATCACAACATCAGCGTCACTCATCACGTATGAATCGTCTGCCCCTTCTCCGTTTCCGTTGATAGCCACCTTTCCCATTTAATTCATCATTCGGTAGTGGACAACTGTTGAATCCACCAAACCGCCATGCTCCGGTGCTCGCGCTTCCGCAGCCGTAGTTAGCTGTTGTCTTGTTAGCGCTACCACCACAACGTCAACTGCCCTTTACATGATGTTTATGCGAAGTCATGCTCTCGCATCATCTCACACAGCATATCCCCACTTCTCAAATTCTGTGGAAGAGGCATTTAATTGCCTCTCACCACGTTCGAATGTCCGCCTTCCAGGCCTGAAGGTACGTCAGCCACCCCTATCCTGTGTCCGTTGAAACAGCAGACCGTTAAGCCTGCACTTCATAGGCATGTAGTTTATGTACACGTCCGTGAATCGCAGACTTGATGGTCTTCTGTTTGATAGCACGAAGTAGGGGTGGCGGATAAGGATGCATGGACAGTAGACGCAGCAGAGACCGCACGACATGCCATGTTACTCCGCTGTCACTTGCTTGCAACCTAGGAAGCTCATTGCCGCTGTTACCATCATATTCATCGTCGTCGTCGTCGTCATCATCAGGCATACCAAGCGTATTGCACTAACACGTGAAGCAGAAAAGAACGAGAGCAGTATGCTGTCTCGCCAACAACCGGCCTGGTTAAATGCCATCTTGGCCGATACACGACCGCCTCCGAAGCTGTTTGCCTGGACTCCCGCCAACCTCAGCGTACACGCAGCAGAACAGAGCAGGGTTGGCAACGGGAGGAGCGAAAAGCCCGCGGATTGGAATGGGAAGCCAAACGGCACAGATCCAACCCTTGCCAGGCGGATTTTCATCCTTGGCGTCGGAAACATAGGCAGACTGTATGCAAGCTACTTGGCTAGGAATCCCAAGCCCGTTCCCATCACTCTTGTGGTCCATAAGAAGGAGCTTCTGTTCCAGTGGGTGGCGAGCGAGGGTGTATGGCTCTCACGCCACGACAGCGGCACAACGATTAAGAACAAGGATTTCAATATCGAGTGGTGGACTGAAACGAGGCCGCAGTACGGTCCAGTGCGGGAGGTGGCAAACGGAGGAAAACTCCACAACATTTTCATATCGACCAAGTCATCCGACGCCATACCGGAAGCAGATCGACTCCGGCGGTACCTGGATAAATCGAGTTCCGTTGTTCTTGCGCAAAACGGCATGTCCAAACTGTGGCCTCCACATGGTCCATTATACGCGACTAGTCGATATGAGGCGGGAAATACTCCCACCTTCTCGGCATGCGTGGTAAACCATGGTGTGCTATCAACAGGCCCATTCCAGAGTGTTCACACGGCTCCGGCAAACGCTTTTATTGGTCCCGTTCTCCGGCGCGCGAGGCCCTTCCTGCATGCGCAGCAAGAGCAACAGTATGCCGAACAGCCCGATCAGACTCAGGAGGTTCTGGAGGCCCCGGTGACTGGTCATGGTGAGGTCGATTTCTTCACCAAGTACATCACGAGTACGCCCCTTTTGGACACAACGCTAGTATCTTCAGGCGAGCTCTGGCTGCTCCAGCTGGAAAAGCTCGCTATGAATGCTGTCATCAATCCCCTGACCGCCCTACTGCGATGCCGCAACGGTGACCTGTTCACCAGCAATGATCCCCGGGATCCCCTGGTCCATCTACTGGATAGGCTACTTGAGGAAACCAGCGCCGTCATCCAGGCGCTAATCAATCACGAAGTCAGCGCCAATATGCTCACCTCCTACGCTCAGAACTGCAAGCAGTCCCCCCTGAAACCTGACCCTGACGGCCATGACTATGCCCGCGGAGGTACCCTCTCCAACACGACGCTAAGAAGCCAGCTATTGGGCCGATTCTCCCCGCCAAGTCTCACGTCGAAACTCTACGCGCTGGGCCACAAAGTAGCCGATAACCGAAGCTCCATGCTCCAAGATGTTGAGGCCGGCAAGACGACTGAAATCAGAGACATAAACGGTTGGATCGTGGACATGGCTGCTTTCCTGGACACCAGCCTCGATGTTACACTTCATCGTAATCTGATTGACTTGGTCGAGAAACGTGAATTTCTCAACAAGCGAGACTTGGCAAGCAAGGTTGGGCTCAAGGACCAAGGTTTTGAATAGATGAAGTATGAGCTCAGAGCGGGCCCTTGGAATGCCACCCCTCTTCCGAAAAGATAAGGGAGGGCGGGGAGTCGGCATGTGATTGGTTTGTTTGTGGCTATTTCTTAATTTATTTTAATCTATTTTTTTCCCTTTTTCGTTGTCATGTCTTTCTTGCGGTGTATGTACTCTTGAGATGTACTCTTGAAATGTACTCCGAGGTGTACTCTGAGGTGTAGTCGGTAGACTGTAATATGTACTCATGAGATGTACTATTTCTGAGAGGACTCACCAGTGACCAACTTTATGTACATACATATCCATCATTTCCAAGAAGTAGGTAGGTACCTATTGGGCATTGTCATAGCGGGGGTATCCATCCATCCTTCCCTCCTTATAGTATAGCCAAGCCAAGCCATATAGCATCCCAAGTCAAGTCGATCATGGACGAAGACACCGTGGGGTTTGGGGAATGGTAATATCCAGAGCCAGAACGTTCAAACCCTTTCGCAAGCTGGCGTCACGCCACTGGCTCCTTGTTGTTGTTGGGGAAGCTCTCAGCTGCCTTTTTCTCGCGGTGGCGAATGGTGTGACGTGAGGTGAGCTATCAGTATCGCCAAAACAACAAAGGAGTGTCACACCACATGGTGACGGTGCTGCCAGCAGATGCTACTCAGACTCTACCATCTTAAATGCATCCGGCGGCAGCGAGATGCGATAGCACCAGCTGGCAGCAACGGTCCACCGTCCACGGATTGTCCGATAGTTTCCATGCGTCTCTCGCCCGTTCCGGGAACTGGATATTCAACAAATGGGCCTTTGTTCTGCTTTTCTTGTTTGTACACTGCAAAATGATGAGGGCAGCAAACAGGGACGAAAATGTTGGGCGTTTCCCTGCAAGTTCAGGAATCAGGTGTATTTTATACTTGTATTTTCTCTCCTTCTTCCCCTTCCGTTTTTTCTACACCGTGGCCTGAGACCTCCTGAGTCCTGGGCCCTGGCTCCATTGTGAAACACTCAAGACGTGAAATGTTCGATCCGCGTTGACGTCGTGAAAAAAATGCCTCCCACTGTCTGTTACTGTCCAGTATCCAGACCACCCTTGCAAGAATGCGCGCTTAGGTATTTTTTGCCTTCATTAAAAGTAAAAGAATAATCCCCACAAAAAACGCCATCGTTCTGATTCAATAGAGCCTTGATATCAATCGCGCCATGGCCGGTGTATCTGAGGCAGTTCCATCGTCTCGGTTTCTTCCTGTCCCGTTGTAGATCGTGGTGATAAAGATTGCCAAGTAGCATCCGGCTCCTCGCCACCCGTCATCTGCATAGCACGTTCACGGCAGGCCGCCGGTGTGAAGCCATTCCCTACTTTATGCGCTATGATTCGCCACTTTTCGGTTTCGTAGTCCGCAAGCGCTGAACGTAGTTTGTGGTCCTGAAATAGGGAGCAGTGACGTCAGTCGAAATTTCTCATGAAGAGACTATAGTTTAGGATTCCGGTGGAAAAAAGGCTTCATTTCGCAAAGAAAATCGCCGTTCATCTTCCCAGGGCAAATGGGGAACCCGGAAGGAGAAGATCATCAACGTACCATTTCATCAGTCCACTGGGTTGTTTTGGCCTTCAACTTGGTGCAATATCTAACTTGTAGAGTTCCTGACGAGCGACCGGGGAAAAAATCTGCGATTTGCTTCCATGTCAAGTTTTTCTGCTCCTTCAGTTCTATAAGGAGCTGATCGTCTTCGGCCGTGAATTTTAATTTGGGCCCGCGTGGCCGAGGCGCTGGCGCTGGCATGCCAGCTTGGCCGACCATGCTCGGCGCTCCGCTACCGTCCTCTCGCCGCGTGAACTTTCCTAGATGGCCGAGGTCAGGGAGGTGGTGATGATGATGCTGTAGGTGCTGGCCTTGGGCTTGATGAGATAGGCTGTCAACGTTGGAAGCAGCAGCGGCAGCAGCGGCTTGACCATATGCGGCTCCTATCGAACTTGGCGCCATAGCTTCTAGATTAGGCTGTCCCAAGGCAGACACACTTGTCATGGAGATTTCAAACTCATCGTTTCGAATCCTTTTCGCGTTATTGGAAAGAAACGGCGCGTGCCCGTGGGATGGAGATGCATTCGAGGGGTACATCGGCGCTGTCACCGAAGTCGCTGATCCGTAGGGTACATGGCCGAGCCGGCTGCCGTTCATGTGGGAGGTATCTAGTTGCAGCATATTAGACGCTGCCGAATGAGCTCTTGGCTGTTGATGCTGCTGCTGTTGCTGTTGCTGTTGATGTTGATGTTGATGTTGATGTTGATGTTGTTGATGCTGCTGCTGTTGTTGTTGTTGTTGTTGTTGTTGCTTCTGTTGTTGCTGTTGTTGCTGCTTCTGTTGCTGTTGTTGGTGATGATGTTGGTTTTGTTGTTGTTGTTGTTGTTGCTGTTGCTGTTGCTGTTGCTGTTGCTGCTGTGATTGTTCAGAAATCCCACTTCGTGAAGTCGGCGTTGGCCCATGTGGCAGCTCGGGTGAGGTATTGCCCGCCGCGGAACCCACCGCCCCGGAAGTCGGGAACGTTGATCTCGGCTGTTGATTTTGGCTACTGAACGAATAATGATTCAAACCCTGGAAAGTGCTTGATTGGCCTGACGAGTAGGGCTGCTGAAGATGGCTTTGGTTTTCGGCATTGGCTCCATGACCAGCATGAAAGTCCACGCTGTAGCCTCCGACTCTGTAGTTGTCCGCCAGCGTGTCTTCGGTGCATAGGTTCCGCCAGAGCAACCCGCTCTGCACGGCGTCCTCACCTCTAGACAAGCGACTGGAGTTTAGCGAGATTGCCCTCGCGGGCTCTGTCACTGAGGACCGTCGGGCGTGCTGAGGAGAGGTTGTCCGCAATGTAGTATGTAGCAGGCTCTGCAGGCGAGAGTCGGCTATCGTGACCATTGACTGGTATGAGGTGATAGTGAAACTCGGAGACGGGGTTGACCCTTAGCCCTAGGACGACGAGGCGACTGACAAAGGAGACCGACAAGTCTGCCCGGTATTTCTGGGTGCGGCGTTGAAAAGAAGGCCGTAAGTGTTTCTTGGGGAGGCTTGGCCGGCCAGAACGCCCCAACGGTCCAGTCGCAGATCTCCTGTGGTCGAACTGCTAGTGGCTACGACCAGGGTCGAAGTTCGGTAGGGGGTGGAATGGCGGAAGAGCGGAAGAGCGGAAGGGCGGAAGGACGGAAGACTGAATGGTGGGAATGGTGGGAATGGTGGGAATGGTGGGAAGTGTGGAATATAGTATGTAGTATTCTCTGTACTTCCCGAATCCCGATACTAAGTGGCGGGGTTTGAACTTGGAGAGGGCTTTCTTTTCGTGATTAGTTCAGGAGATGCAAAAGGCAACACGTTACACCTATGTCACTTCTGTCGAGTTTGACACAACGCTGAGTTCATCAAGTCGCTTCGCTGAGTAAGTTGTAACAATGTTAGTCGAAGGATCCAGGTCGATATTTAAGTCAGAGCCCAAAGGGGGGATGGAGGGGGTTCCCTAGCATGGTGAAAGCGTCCCACGATGAGATGCCGAGAACGGGGGAAGTTACGACGGCGAGCAAGCCGTTGTGGATCTCGAAGAATGTACAAAACTCCCGTGGGATATGGGATATAAAGACTTGATCTCACAAAACCAATGGTGCGAAATTGAACGGACATCTGGCTGGAGTTACGTCCTTCCCGGAAGCAGGCCGGTAGTATTGCAGGGACTTGTATGTTGTGCCAGGGCGGATCGGAGAATAACATGACGACTTTTATGCCCTCAGACTTCAGTCTCTGACTCTCTGTTGTACATACACACATAGCTCGCTGCTCGATGACGGAAACGAATTCCCATCATTACGGACGACTCCGTGTGCTTCTCAAGAAGGTGAAGAATCATGAATGTGGGCACCACCAGGTACACACCTTGAGAGAAGACACTTAGACGGCAATATCCAGGACAGGGGTGAATTCAAGGCTCAGAGACCTGTCAACCTCATAGTGTTTGTACCAGCAGAGCCCAAGTTTCGTTCTGAATTGCGATACAAGCCAAAGCATTCTATTCATGATGGCTAGGCGGGCCGAAGAGACCGAAAGGTGATCTCCATGTTCTTGCCCCGTGTAGAAAGCCATCAATACATCTCCCACGGCAACGGCGATATGGATGTACGAACGAATCCCGAGCCATCATCGGCTTAGAGGTGTAGAGCAAAAAGCAGACGCCTCTACCAGTAACCAATTTTGACGATGGGGTAGACCGGCTCAGGATTAATGTGGTGCGGTGCTCAAACCAAGAGCCAGGGATCATACCTTGAGGTCTGTCTGTGGAGTGCATGGTAAGTCTCTTGTCGCGGCCGGGAACATGGAAGAAAATGTTAAGTGCTAAGTTGCAGGGTCGGCTATATTAGATGAGGCGGGAGTCTGTCCGTTGTGGGTGCGCAACACAATTTTCGAAGTTGTGCCTTGTTCTGTACATGGGAGATGCTCGTCTAGAGCCAAGTTCTGATGTCATGTACTGGCTTAGATCGGGGTCTATTCGTTACTCTTCCAGCAAGCTCCCAAGCGCAAGCAGCTCGCGAGCTCACAGGCTGCGCCTAGACAAGCTAAGCCCTAACATGGGATGAAGAACAACTGGAAATGTTGGACGGGCCGGTTGAGGGTTGATTTACAACCCCAGCAGCTTAACCGCTGGCGCTAACCATGTTGGAATTAGGCCCAAGGTGGATCGGCTAAGGGACGGCGCGGATAGCAGTCATATGCCGGCTCTAAACGCGACTTGTGAATGAATGACAGTGTGCCTGTTGTGAAGTTGTGACAGGTCAAGTGATGAAGCTAAAGCACCGTGGCCGCCGTGAGAGAGACGCAGAGTCGTGTTCAAATGTCTAGAGAGAAGGATAAGACCGGGTAACAGAATCAGCCATCCAATGGAAACGCAAGATTTCGAGAGGCGTCTGACGACAACATGCATACAAGTATGCCTGCATGTATTATGTATCCGTAGTGGTGTATGTACCTAGGTAGGTACCTATCCGTACTGTCTCTCCGTAGTGGGAGCGTGAGCACTGAGCACGGATGAATCAGGCCGTGCGGCTCGTTTCCAGAAGCTGCGGGCACCGACCAACCATCAAAGACATGTCAGTCGGTAACGCAGCCGAAATCTAAGTCTACTCCGTACTCCGTGTGTACATACTCCGTAGACGGGGGGTGTCCGTGGAAGGCCCAAATTCGGATTGCACGACACGCGGAGGAAGAAACGGTGGCAGCCAACGAGCCCCGCCCGATGCCCTGTCAGTGGTCACGGCCCCGTCTTACCCGCCAAGTCGAGCCGGTTCGCCTTGACAAGACATCGACGCGTTCGTTACAAAACATGGCACCACGGTCGGAGGATCGGGGGCACAGCTCTGTAGCGTGGCATGGTTGGGGCACTCTCCGGTTCTTGCGCAGTCCGGACGGCTTCTCGGATCCAGGGGCCGAAATCGCGCATATTGTTGTCCGGTATGGTTGTTTGGGGTTGGCCTCCCTCGTCGGTGTCACGCTCCTGTTCACGCAGGCGCCGCCTTGTTTTCAACAGGACCCGAGATTGGATATGAGAGGAGCGTCTTCCTTGAAGCTGGTCGCGCCGCTGCAACGTCTGCATGGAATGAGTACATACTCCGTAGCGGAGATGTTGAATGGCACCAAGCCCCAGTCGTTGCAATATTGTGGTAAGACGAGCTATGTAGCATGCAGTGTGCGCAGGTACTCGATCGGCTTGGTATTGAGTCCAGGCTCCAGCAGGCCGTAGGAAGCGAGCAGTCAGAGCGAAATCGACGACAAGACGTGACGGAAGCGGCAATACCGACTCGAAAGCCGACGTCGATATTCGTACGTACTCCGTAATCGTATGTATGGAGTATACGTGTAACGTAACGCAGAAGCAGGACGAAAGCCTTTAGCTCCATGCAGACGAGAAAATGCCTGGGTTGGTGGACACTGAACGCAACGCGGAAGAGGCGACGTTGTCGGATCATGGGGTGGTTACCGTGGTTGTAACTTGTCCAGGTGGCGACCGCCGACGAACGATGTCAGGTGCGCGCCTTCCCGTTCCTTGCATTCCACGCAATGCTCCTGCCTTGTCGTCTGAGGCGTGACTTCGCGCGGCCGTCCGGCCAGCAATCATTATCAACTTCCCCCGCGAGGGAAATCGTCGAGGAACTCCCTCGAAGAAACCCCTCCAAGGCCCCTCGAAGCAATCATGATTCATGACTCGCAGTGCTACGCTCGGAGGTGCAACGTGAGTATGATGCTTCATTCTGCCTGTTTGCTTCCCTCTTTTGCTTCTGCTTCTGCTTCTTCTTCTGCTTCTGCTTCCCTTTATCCGGCCGTTCCTTGCCCCTGTATGCGCACTCCCAAGCGTCCACCGCGGCCGCCCGCTTCAGGCCCCTAGCCTAAGAGCTCCCAGAAGCAACTGCCGTTCATGACGGGAAGATCCTCCGACCCTCCCATGAGTCCCATCTCGTGCGGGATGTACAGGATTGGGAGCTGGTTAGAGCAGCATTTACTAGCTGGCCCGACGCTCCTGGTCGATCGATCGGATGGCAGGTAGGTATTATACCTAAATGAGAGTTGCCTGTTTCATCAGATCGACGAGTCACGATCCAACATCGCCAATCACCGTCACCCATCGCCAGCACCGTTCGCCAGCATCCATTAGCAGCACCAATCAACACAGACACTCGTCAACATACACGCCAGGGGGGCTGGCTGGGCATTCCACATTTCCTGGCTGCTTGGCATCAAGACTCAAGAGGCACGCAAAAGTGCTCGTCAGAGCCATTAATTACTCATTGGCCTGTGCCAACTTGCATAATAACGTTCCGCGGCCGACCCGAAGAGGCGCGAAAATGCTGGCTGTACAATTCGCCTAACCATCAAGTGTACAGACACGTTTCGGCACCCCGCTGACGGGCTGCGAGAGGAACAAAGGCAACCCACCTACCTAGTTAAGTACGGACTCCGGAGATGTACCTACTCCGTGGGCAGTGGGCACACTCACGGATACATACCTGGCATGAGGCCGCCGCGGGCCATCTCCAAGCTGGAACACGGCTTTCTCGTACATACCTACATATACGTGCGTCGTCTGTACTCTGTCCGTTCCAGGAGGTTGTAGATTTGTGTTCATATTGTTGAAGCAATTCGTGCGGTCTCTTGGCTATTACTTTTCATTTCTCCTTCTTGCGAAGCAACACATCCTGCTCTGTCGCCTGTTTCTTCTGTATGTTCTATTTTTGTACACACTTTTACTTCTTTGTTATTCCCCTCAACGGCGGATTCCATCTGTGGAGTCCTGTGACTCCTCTCATCTAAGTTGCGCCTCCGGTGACCTTGGCCATGCTTAGCGCTGCTCGCCTTGTGTGTAATGAGCCTAGCTGAAAGCAGCGACCAGTTATATCAAGCTGTTGTGCCTTTGTTACACCAAAATAGGCAAGACGACGTGCCTCGAGGCGACCGTTTAAGACAGCCAGAAATCTATGGCGGGAATGGGTTGAATTTGCCTTCTCACAAAGATGTGGCAACGGCCGAAAAGCCCCGAACCGTCCCGCCGCAGCCTAATCTCGGGTTCTTGAACCACGCGTGAACCACAGGCCAATCATCCCTATTCCCATGTGACAATGTCCATGTCTCAGCATGGATTCTGCCTGGGGGACTGACTGGGTTATTCAAGCGATGGGTGTCCACCGGGGGGGTTCAGACGATATTGAATTATGGGAACAGCCGAGTCGCTCACCAGCTTTGTCGGACATCGGTTCGTCACGGCCCATGCGAGAGCCGTTGAAAGTTAAACACACAAGTGACAAGAGGTAGAATCCATTTCCTCCTAATCATCTACATACCTATTTTCCTCTTCTCTATTGAAAAGAAAACCTCAACTCTGAAGTCTTTCTTTGTGCAGCATCGGCCGGCAAACGCAGCGTCTTCGATATGCATGTACTCCTCGTTCCAAATATGGACTTATCGTATCATATCCCACCCTCGCCCGCACACGCAACGCATGAATGCATGACGGACAAATGAGATAGGAGCCGTTGTTGGTCAGAGGATCGAGGTGGTATGTGGCATGTCCTGCTGTTGTGTGTTAGGTAGGTACTGGGAAGCGATGCGAGCCCGCTTGCATGCATGTCTGCGCGTCTACCAACACTCGACGTACCTGGCACGTACAGAGTACAATACAATGCAATGCACGTCAAACCTAGCTAGCCCATTCGGATTCCACTAGCAGCGGGGGATATTCTCATTCAGTCGGAGACGCCGGCTTGCGGCATATGTACATACATGGCATTGTCGACAAAGCAAATGCAAGGAAAAAGAAGCAAAAGCAAAACTGCACGGAAAAGGGCTCTTCACCGCGTCCAGATCCGAGCAAGTCCGTGAAAATATGCGAAGCATCAAAATGCGTGCCCGGTGACCGGGAGCTTGATGCGCTCTTTTGGTCTGTCTGTCTTGACTTTAATAACTTACCTAGAAGCGCGCTGTTGTTGAGGCATGCGGCGTGCGCACATACAGTGCGATCGACATGGACAAGATGAGATGGAGTGCGTCAACTGCGCTGCGGGAAAATATGCACAAGTTCTGCATGCAGGATCGCCTTCTGCCTGCCGTGTCGCTAACGGAGTAGTAAGTACTACTCCACGATATTGATTTTGTATTCATACATACCAGTAATGTGTACCATTACTACCATAACATTTATCACACATGCGGAGTAGGCATGTCATCTTGTGTAAACTTAGGGTATTTTATGTATTTTCAGTTTATGTCATCTGCTTGAGTAGTAATGTTCGTCTAGTAGTATTCGTAAGCAAGTCATGTGGTTGTGTACTTGGTTAATTGCAACCCAGATTCCCCCATTTGCAAATTGCACACGATACCTCGTGACCTCGCTACTTACTCCACCATACCACAAGAAGTACCTCGTAAAAGACTTGTCATATGATGTGTAAGTAGACCGTTGAATACATCCGCTTCTACAGAGTACAGAGTACTGTCATTCTATCTACCTACCTATTCAACCCAAGAAAAAAATCATCATTTGCGCCATGTACTGCGTAAAGTTTGTATATTAGCAATGGTTACGTCTCGACGCTCGTGCGTCCTCGTGCTCAAAATACATTTCCTTAGGTTGGACGGCCTGGATGATGGATTAAAACTCATGTGCCTAAGCAGAAGAGTGGAAGGAAAAAGAAGGAAAACAGGGAGAATCGACGGCGAAGACAATGACACACGGCGGTCTAGACACAGCTCACGATGATTCCCTTCTAGCTGCAATTACAGTAAGCAATAAATACACACATACATACGAGCTGGTTGTTTGCTTTTTTTTTCAAGCATCTTCTTCGAATTTACACAAATTACGAAGACGACCCATCTATTTCATCATCTCAAGTATCTCCTCCATGTTCATCTTGCATGTTGTTTGTTCATTTTATTGGGCTCCTCACACTCCGCGCGGCCTTGCGTCAATACCAAGAAATAACATGCCTTGAATGTAAAGATACCAACATGCCCCTCATATCCGTTCCTCTCCGAACCTTCATACATCAATACACAATTGCCAAAAACAAACTCCAATATTCAGACAAATACATCGTCGAGACATAAAAAGGCAACCCTCCTCGACTAAAAAAAAAGAAGCCAAGCGCAACAAGTCGGTCCGGCTACGACCAAGAGGCCGATAAAAGAAACAATAAAAATCTACAATTCTCGAAAGGCAGAAGATAGAAAAATAATTGGTGTTTACGCAAAGTTATCAGAGCGATCCACCCACGTGTCTTCCAGCTCAGCGAAACTGTGAAAGTGAACTGGCCTATGCTGATCACTGTAGAACGACAGCGGCGTATCCAGCTTGACATGCACCGGCTTCTTCTCCATGCCCGCAAATGTGCTTCCCAAGAAACTGTAATTCCACCTTCCATCGTCAGGAACCAAAAAGAATCCCCTAAATCGCGGGGACAGGAGCAGCTTTCGCTTCTCGCCCATGGTGGTGGTGAAACCCTGAGGTTGATCGCTCTGCATGTCTCTGTTTTCGGCGCCCCATTTGTAGCCCTGTGGGGTGAGACCCCATGCCGAGAGGGAGACACTGCCGGGCGTGAATGAGACAGATACGGTCACGGTGTTGGTCTTGTCCCATTGGTCGTGGGCATCGAGCAGCTTGGCATGCCCTGTCACGTCAGCGGCAGTCATGTAGGGCAGTTCGTTGCCCGACATGGTGTGGATGACGCCCAGAGGTTCCATGCCGTCGAGGAAGTCGCTGCGAGGAAGTTGCTGAGGGAGCTGGACGTTGCGGAGGCCGCCGATTTGGGGCATCATGACGATGCACTTGATTTCCTTGACTTGCTCGTTGTCTGGCGCGGAGGAGCCGTATAGGTACCCGGCCACTTGTACTCTGAGATCGGCAATGGTGATAAATTTCCGGAGAATGTTGTTGGGCATCACGTAGGTGACGTCGTCGATTTCGTTGTCGACGGACGACACGTACATGTTCTTGGCTCGCGTGCGCAAGTTGGACGTCGCAATGGCTCTTGTCCGCCATTCCGTCTTGGACGCAAAGGTCTGCTGCTCAAACTGCGATGTGGTGGTGACAATGATCTCTTCTCCATGCACGTTCTGCGTCTTGGTCGTCACAGCCGTAATCTGCTGTTGCTCTTGCTGCTGTTTCTCAATCTCGGCAGCCTGTTGTCTTTGCATGGACGGTGCTGAGATCTCCATACCCAGGATAATGTCACGCACTTCGCTGCTCGTCAAGCTGGATACGTTAACGTTGTTTTTCTTTCCGTAGTCGTTCAGGATGAGATCTCGAAGCTGCGTTTCAACCTTGATCCAGTCCTCGTCTGACATGGACGGCCAGATGTGATGCTCGTGGGTGATGACCGTTTTATCAGGTCGCAGGATGAGCTTCGTTTTGTCGGGATTGACGTGAAGAGCACGCAGGATCAAGATGAGACGCGAGAAAGCTGTGTACGACGATATGCTCTTGAGCCATTCATCGTAGAGGTTGAATAACACCATTTGAGGCTCAGTGGCTCTGAGAATGATGTCACCGAGTTTTTCTACCTTCATCGCGGCTTGGAACGGAAGCTGCAGCTCGGATGCACGGATAGAAATGTTGGGGAAATCGACCAATTGGACTTCAAGAGGATCCAGGAGGCCCTTTCGCGTCACAATCAACTGCTTCGGCTGCTCTTCCACTGGCAACGATCGAATCAAGGCCGCCACTTCTTCAGCGGTCTTCCACTTGGCAAGCTGTCCAAGACGCTTCTGTCCGGCCCAGACACTGGTGTGAATAATCTTCAAGAACAATTGACCGGTTCTTGGGTTGAAGATGAAGATGGCACCATTGATGGGCTTCGTGGTCAAGTTGCCCTCGAATGTCTTGTGAATTGTCACACGGTAGACGTTAGTGTCGTCAATGAACAGCTGCGTCTGATTGCTGAACAATTCGGAGTAGTTTTGAGAGTTCAGGAACTCCTGGTTGCTTTCAGATGCATATAACTGCAAACCCTTGCGAATACGCTCACGCAAGACATAGAGAGCCGGATTGGCCTTCATCACCTTAGCCATGGCCTGCTGAACGAGCACCTTCAATCCTGGAAAGTACATGCCATAGGCTGAGTACAAGTTGTAAGCCAGATCAATACCAATCATCAGACCGGTCGCAGACGGATAGATACTGGAGCTGTCGGTGGTGTAGTCGAGATACTTGGCGCGCGTGTATCTCTCGATGTCGTGCGAATCGTAGTCACCATACCGCAGCTGCACGTCGATCCAGAACTTGTTGGTTGTGGTTGGCTCAATCACATCCTTGGTGTCGAATAGGACTGACGGACGAGTTACATTCCATTTGTGACTCGCGAACAGCAAGATATCTGCACAAGAACTGTTCATCTTGTACGATTTACGGGGATGAATGGTTTCCTTTTGCACTGTCTCGATACCAAGCGACTCCAGTTCTTGATCAAACACCTGGCAGAGATCCATAACCACGGACTCGTGAATCTTTTGCCACAAATGTGCTCGAAATATTTGAATCAAAGAAATCTTCAGAGTGGGAATTTTTCCGTGCAAGAAGATACCCGTGAGATCCAGCTGAACCTGGAAACCGACGTAAACATTGGCACGGTTGATGGTTGGTGACCACCACAACGTGAAGCGACGATTCGGAATTTGATTCAAACCAGACCTCTGTGCGTTGGTCAGCTTTTTGAACTGCATCGCCTGTTCGAAACCGCTGGCGCGCTCCCAGAAGAGACCTTCCCAAGACGGGAATCCTGTTGCTTTGAAGAGTGTGTGTTCGAGAATAGTCTCAACACCACCCAAGGCCTGAATAACGTCAGTTCGGTACGCGTTCAAGTTCCACAGCTTGCCGTCGTGCCGCTGGCTTGTCCACCAGAACGGATTGTTCCTCATTAGCTGATACATCTTGAATTCGGAGCGGGCGCGGAAGCCCTTGTCGAAACTGAGCGTGCTGCGATCCTTTTGGAACAAGGTGTTGATTCGGGGCAGACCGCGGTCCCAGCTGTCCTCCAAATCTTCAAGTGTCAGGCGACGATTCTGCTGGTTGGCCTCAAGGCGCTTCTGCGAGTACTCGGTCCAGACTCGCTGAGAGTCAATGAATTCAGCCTCCCAGGGAATGATATATCGGAAGATGTTGGGAATCAGGGTCTCCTCGTCATGCGTCATGCCAGTACGGTAATGGGTAACGCCAGTGTCGGTCTGCTTGGACCAGCGCTTGTCACTGGCAGGAATCAGAATGTGCGATCCGGAAATCATGCCTAGACCACCGAGTTCCTTGGGGGTGTAAAAAACGGCCGGCGGGAAACGAGACGGCATCTTGGAGTTGAGGCCAATCTTGACACGAGTTTGAATCTTCGTCTCGCACTTGACAATGGTGTCGAGCAAATCAACAGTCGATACGGCAGCCTCGCGATAGTATGTAAATAGAGCAATCAGTGCCGTATTCCACTTGTTGGCAATCTTGGTGAAGGTTGTAGATCCAGAAGACATGAGAATCTGCCGAATGCGGTTGTTGAATTTCTGAATATCCTCCTGCGTAACCTGCAAGAACGCATGCGCGGTTCGTTCCTTGGTCGTGTTGTCGACAAGAGACCAAACACTATCCTTCACAGGGAACTCCTCGTTCTGATTTCGGATCTTAGGCAGAATTCTGACTTCGAAGCCAGACATGGAGAAAAGCAGGTTCGGATTGTCGCGACTGTAGACACTGACAAAGCTGTCGTCCCAATCAATCGTGGTGACCGAGCGTGGCAAGCGATTCTTCAAGTCCCAGAACACAGCTCGACCCAAGTTGACATCATGTCTCATCAGACGCATACGAGAGTCTCTAGGCCAGCATTTTTTACTCTTGTACCCGATAACGTTTTCAAAATTAGGATCGGGTTGCTCGGTCAAGAATCGCTGGATAAGATCTCTGGATTCTTCCGCAGTGAAGCGCAAGAAGATCCAAATCTTATCAATATATCGACTGTAGAGCCTGATCGGATGCCTGGTCTCCGTCTCACGGTCACGGAATTGGAGGAAATCATTGGGACTCTGGGGCGGGCCGGCAATCTCACTGGCACGCTGAGGGCCTAGCAGAAGAAGGTCCAGGACCAAACCGTAATACTGGAACACAAATGCCGAGAACTGGAGACCGCGGATCATGCCGTAGCTGTTGACGTGGTTCATGTCTTTGTAGGTGAGTTGGACGTTGTTCTTTGCCGTGATGTAATCAGCCAGGTTGTGATCCATGATGAGCCTGAGCAGAGAATTGAGAAGTGTCAGCTCCATCTTTTCGTACACTTTGGAGAGTTCGGTCTCCACCATGACGTTGCATTCGCCATCAGATGTCTCCCACACTGAGCTCAAGTTGTTGATGCCCTGAGCCCACTTGTACACAAGCAATGGCGGCACTTCAGAGTCTGACGGCTTGATCCAAGCAGGGAACAAATGGCGTTGATCGGCTTGATACCAAAGATACTGATCCAGATAAGCGTCGCTGATTTTCTCAATGGGCTCGATGTCGTATACAGGATTGATCGTGCTATAGTTGTCGTTCATGTCAATATTCACTTCCTTGAACGCTCGCTGCGTCAGCAAGAACCGCTTGATCCGCTCCAGTGTCGTGCCGGGACTGTCATAAGCTTGTTCGATCAAGGCAAGTTCCTCACGTTGACTCTGGTTCAACCTGCCTTTGACGGAGTAGGATTCCCTCAGTCTCTCTAAAGCCAAAATCAAAATCTTTGTGTCATGCTTGTACGAAACACTGGGGAATGGAATGGGTGAAAACTTTCGGGACTCCAACCAGTGCACCGTCGTAGTGTAGATGGCAACAGCTTCTTCGGATGAGACGTAGGGGCCGTCTTTCATATGGTTGTGTTGGCGTTCCTGCTCGGCCTTGAGCCACAGACGCGTCAAACGACCCACGTTCTTCTTCGCAACGGTCTTGTCAACGGTAGCTCCACGTCGAATACGCTCTCGGTTATAGTGAGCCACAGAAATCCACCAGTCGGCCTTGGATTTGACGTATCGGAGGATGATGTTTTCAATGGGGGCAGGCAAGCCGGGGACTTTCCAAGGAATGTTGCTCTTCCAGCATCGCCAGGCCTCGGACAAGTGTTGCAACACCGTATTCACCTTGTTCTGCTTGATTCCTTCGGGCATCATATCCATGAGGTCAGCCATGACGGAAGCACGAAGCTCAAGATCGAAATGAGATTCCACACGCTGCTTCGTGACAGTCTTGGCCACGCCCTTGCTGTGTCGACCTTCGAATTGACGAGCCAGCAAGTTTCCAAGCCATCTCTCAAGCAAGGGAATGATGCCTCTCAGGAAGAAAAGCCACACTCTCCACGACGGACCCCAGAAACCACAGCCAGGGCCTTTACCAACAGGGCCGGAATTGAATCGATAGTAGATCAGATGCTTCAAATCTTTGCAGATTCGGATCTGGTGCATGAGCTTGTACTTGTACCGATACATTCCGGTCAACTGTCCCACATGGTTGAAAGCGTAGTGAATACCGTCTGCAAGTTGGAAGGCATCGATGTTTCCCAAGCGATATTGAACTTGAGCATCCACAATGAGCTTCGTCAACCTGAGAATTTCACGCATAAGATGGAAAGCATTGCCGAATCGCGACTTCTTTCGCTCTTTGGTGGTGAGTGTCTTCACGGGCTTCAGATTGAAGTTGTAGTCGAGATGAAGATAAGTCAGGTTCTTGCGATGAATTAAGAGATTCAGCATGTTGAAACCCTGCCGACAGACCTGAAGACCAGCCTCAACCCAATCAATAGTCGTTTGTTGAAAGAACTTGGTTTGCTTCAGGGATCGCAGTAGATTCTGGTTGTTGTGTGCGTTTGGCTTCTTCTTATGCAGCTCGTTCAATACATAATTCTTGAGGAGCTTCTGATATGATACTCGTACTTTGACGGGAGGTCGGTCAGAAGGAGGATGTTCCAGGTACCACTGCTTTATCAAAGGGACGTCCTGGGCTCGGACCATCTTTCCAGAGCGTTTGTTAAAAGGGTATGGTGCCCACCACAGGTCGATCGCATCTGACGTATGTTCATTCTCGAGTTCCTCCTCGGCCAAGAAGGGCTCGACGCCAGCAGGCAGCTGGAAAGCTTCTTCCTCGGGCTCCTCGTTGTTTCCAGGACCGAATAATTCATCTTCCAGTGTAACGTCGACATTTTTTGGTGCGACGGTTCGAGATGAAATAGGGTTGATTCGTCGGTCAAAGAAGAAAGTTGGCAGATCGGGGTCATCTGCACGATTGTATACTGTTTGTGAGTACGAATGCCAAGTGAGATGCACGCTCCTCGGTAGAGAATTATAGAGGAATGGAAATGCCACACGAAATTCAGTGCGAATCGGCGTGCGGAAGATAATGCGGTCGATGGCGTTGAACTCGCCAAAATCTTCTTCATTGGGATCAATGTCTTTGTATAGCGGCTCAAATCGTGGACCACCAGGGAGCGCGACATTGAGAGCCTTTGCTGTCAAGAAACTCTTCAGATCGAATAGGTGAAAGTAGTTCTTGTCCACAACGTCCGAGATCAAAGGTCGACTGAAACGGAACAGAGTAGCCATCTGAGGCAACGAGAGATTCCAAGTCTTGTAACTTGATCCGTTGACGTGTGACGTGTCAAGTAGAGCGCGATGATCGTAGAACCATTCATAGACGGCCTCGTCTTCTTCTTCATTCAGCTCCATCTGGATAGGTTCCAGCGGCTCGACGTCTTCGATGTTTTCCGACCATGACAATGGCGGCTCTTCGTCGTCGAATGGTGGAAATCGCATACGTTTAAAAAGCCTTCTATCTGCTTTCTCCTTCCTCATGAATGTCCACATCATTGCCCATTGTGCAAAAAATACTGGTTCGATGACACGCGGTGTTTCATTGACAAGAGTCAAGCATCCGTTGACATGATACAGAACTTTGACTTCTCGTGCCGACTCCCATGGCATAGGCATGTTCTCAAGCAACTTCAACACCGCGTGTGGCATGAATTTCAGGGCACCAAGATAGCTGCGCTTGTCGTTCGTGTATTTCTTCTGCGAAACGTCTCCGATATCTTTGACGATTTTTCTCAAGTGCTCAGGGGGCATATCGGCCTTTTGAGTCTGAACAAAACCCGCCTTGCGCTTCTCTCCAAACCGATTTCGGCGATCCCGTAGCCATTCTTTCTTCTTTTGTGCGAACTTTGCGATTTGGGGATCGGACGGCGGATGGAGGCCAGGGGGAGGTGGCGCGGGAGTCGAGGGAGGTGGCGGTAACGCAGATGGAGGTGGGGGAGGAGGAGGAGGAGGAGAAGGAGCAGCTCCCCAGCCTGGCGGCGGAGGTGGTGGGATACCGGACATGATAGCTTTTTGGTCTTGGGATGCGAGAGCGATGCGTCAATATGTGAAGGTCAACCTGTCGAGGAGGCTGTACGCTGAAGCGCGTATCACCACGCGCTGTGATGACTTCCACTCTTATCCGATCGATATGTTTTGAGATAAAGGTCTTTTCGTCGGGGTCAACTTGAAGAAACGCGGTTCTCGGAACCTGGCACGACAGCGACCAGACCGTTGTTGATGCAAACGCTTTAAAATCACCTTCGTCATGACAATTTTCTGCCCTGCACGAACCTCGCCAGCTTCTGGGTCCACATTCCAGCGTCACGTGATTTGAGCTTCAGACATCACGCAGACGAAACGTAGCAGAGCAACGTAATGATACTGCACTACAGTCTCTGATGGCGCTTTCCTAAAATAAACATTGAAACATATTTTCACGCCGGATTACTTTTGAGATAATTTCAACTACCTGATGGTCTGTAAAGCTGGCGAGATGAAGTGAGGGTGTGCAAACAGGAAATGCTCTGGCAATTATCCGTGCAGTTCATGTCGTCTCCTCCAAGTGCCAGAATATGTAAACATATCATTTAAAGTGCTAGAGTTTCGAAGTATGTTTAGAAAGAAGTCTTCAGGAACGCAGTATATAATTACATAACACCAGACAGCGTGCGTTCGTTGTTGTTGTTGTGTATTTTTGCCACTACAATTGAGCCTTAGGGTAGGTCGACTAACTATTGGACGGAGGGTGTACCGTATTACCTAATCAAAAAGACCGCATCGACTTCAACTCACCGAGCCGGGGTCTATCGCGATTCGCGACCAAACGTTCGGTTCAAGAATAAGAGACATTACCAGAGACGCCCTCTGGACAATTCGACAAGATGGCGCACCTCAGTGCGTACGGTCGAATCTACTCATTACGAAACAGACATGCTAACAAGCTCGTGATCCAGATGTGAAGCCGGACCCGGCGTTCCTGAAGATGCAGGGTGCGTGAGAAGAACGAGACATCCTCAACAACATCGTCCTCATCCCGACGACTCCAATCAATGCGATTGCTCATTGCCGATACGAGTGACGCTTTCTAACGAGAGTGAACAGCCATGAACAAAGTGCGCCACCAGTACTTCAGATTCAATGCTCGGACCGCCAAAATTACGACCATCTACATGGTCGTCGTGCCTTCAATCATTGGCTATATTGCATGGAAGACGGACGTATGTGTTGGCCCAAAAGACAATCCATCCCCTTTCATGCCATTCGGAATCGTTGCGAAACTGACGGTGCTGTGGAAAAGGGTATGTTCAGCTTTCGTGGGAAGTTAAAGGGCGATACTATTTACGACCGATGAAGGGACGTTGTGCAGCTCAGGCAGTCAAGCTAGTCCTAAATATAATAAGGCTTCACACATTCGTGCTTCTCTCCCCCCTCCGATCAGAAAACGACTAACTCTTGCATAACCGATTCTCGAGCCTATCATGCATGCGCACCAGTGAAATTTGGATTGCTCAGCCGCCCTTGCCACCTGGGTATATACGTGTGTGCTGAAAGCGTCTGCCTGGATTCGGGCCCAAAATTGATACTCTATTGTTCCGTCTCATGTCTCACTCACCATCTGCCTCTTCTCCCACCAACGCCTCCGCGAGATCTTGAAGGCACATTGGGAAGCCTCTCACCTCTTCTCCATTCCCCTCTGGGTACATTGACCATTGCCCCTCCTACTACACCTCTCCGCCCACCATCTCGACCACCTTCGCGAACGCCTGGCCAAGCAAATTCATTTTCTCGGGATTGGAACCCTCCGCCACCGCCACGCGTGTTCGCGTTCACTCTGGCGTCTCTGTAGCCTACACTACTGAATTCCCGTTGGGCAATGGATGCAGGCGCAACAGATCCATCATCCAAGGGAGGTAAGATAGCACAAGAAACGTAGTCTCCAACGACGAAGCGCGCGTCACGTAATGACTTCTTGCTGTCCGGAGAGGGCTCATCGTGAGCCAGGCTTCCTGTGATAGTAGATTCCGGCTCGGCCACGCTGGACGAGTTCTGACCTATGACTATACTGCCGAGGTCTTTGACAGCGTATCGCGGCGGGGCGTTGCTAATTGCGCTGACACTCCGCAAATTTGGACATACTAATTGGAAAGCTAGTCTCGTCCCTATGGCTGGGTAGGGAAGAGCAGAGACTTTCGAGGCTGCCAGCTCAAAGGCCAGCTCGTTGAGAGTACAGTCTGGCCAAGTATACACAGAGATGTGTGGCGGTAATGATCGATTTGCAAACTCATCTGGTCTGCGATGTATTGTTGCCGAAGAAATGGGGCCCATCATTAGCATGGCCGTCCATTGCCCATCGTGTGCGAACCGGTGCCCAATCCCATTAGCGGGAGCAAATCAGACCTCATGCACTCACCTGTAGAACCCACCAGTGCGATAAAACAGCTGAAGAAGGAAGGGTGCAGCAGGGTCACTGTCGCCTCTATCTGACGGTGATTTGGACATGGCTATGCTGCAGAAAGTTGGCACACGAGAAATGAGAGATGCGGTGATGAAGTTCAACTTCCAATGCTTGTCTAGCCTCAAAGCATAAATAATCACGAATGTTCCACGAGTGCCAGTGAGCCCACGATCAAAAGCTGTCGAGTTGCTGGCAACTGGCAAGTCGGCCCATGAGGCTTGGCGTGACGAGACCAATTATCCGGCGAATACCCGCAATTGTTCAATCGTTATTGAACTTGTCGCGAAACCATTTATTGCCATGACGTGACCGTCTCAGCTCCATCAACGAACATCCTTTGAGCCTACAGCGTCTCTCATCATCGATCATCGAACCTCGATATTTTCGCACAACTGATTTGAGAAGTATCGCTAAGCCGCGCAGGCAACCACCTCCGCCACCATGGACTTCGCATCCTTGATGAACCAGCAGCTATCCAAGGCCAAAGCACCCAGCACCACCGACAAGAAGTACCTCAAGCGAGCCGAGCTTGAAGAAGAACGAAAAAAGGCCTACATTGCCGAACAAAAGGCCTTAGAAGAACAACGCCAAGCCAAAGCCGCCGCGAAGCGCAAGCGCGAGGAGGAAGTCGCCTCAGAGCAGGCCGCCCGAGAAGAAAAGCGGCGCAAACTAGCCGAAGAGTCGCGCAAGATTCGCGAGCAAAAAGAAGAAGAAGAGGAGCGCGCAAGAAGGAAACGTCTCGGTCTACCAGACCTGGTCAAAAAGAAGGATAACGGGAACGATGAGGATGGCGCAAACGGGGGCCCAGACGGAGACGATGTCTCCGAAGAGGTATTGCGGAAGAAGTTGCGAGAAATAGGGCATCCTGTCATGCTTTTTGGAGAATCACATAACGCCAGGATACGACGGTACAGGAAATTGACGACGGTGATGAGCAAGGGCCCCATACCGACGACGTTGGAGCTTGTGGAGGAGAAGGATATGAGGGTGGATGGCGGGGTGCCCAAGGATAAGGAGGGGAGAAAGTGGTTGTTTCGACAGCTTGCGAGTTATTTCAGCATGGTGCTGACGGCATATGAGAAGACTATGGAGGAGGAGAGGACGGATACGAGCGCCAGTAAGACGGCCTATAATGTCATGGTGCAGACCAGGGAAAACATGAAACCAGTACGTTCTAGCGACCGGGAACCCTTCCTCCCCATTCCAGCCTCAATTTCCCTTTTCTTGTCCTGTAAAGCCTTTTTTTGCATGCCTCTACATGCAACGATCGATAACACTAGATGAGGCTTCGTCAACGCTCAAAGCAATCCCCATACTGATCCTCGAAACAGTTATTTCGAAAATTCGAAACCGGCAACCTCGACGACTCCCTCATCGGACCCATCGTTCAGATCGTCAAGGCCCTCCAGGAGAGGCGCTATGTCGACGCCAACGATGACTACCTCCGCCTGAGCATCGGCAAGGCCGCGTGGCCTATTGGTGTTACCATGGTGGGCATCCACGAGAGAAGCGCGCGGGAGAAGCTCCACAACGGAGAAAAGGGCCACGTCATGGGCGATGAAGTGACGCGAAAGATCATGCAGAGCATCAAGCGGTGTCTGACGTTCGCGCAGGTGCGGTGGCCGCCGACGGACTTGAGGCAGTTGATGGGTTAGAGGGGGTGAACTGCTAGAAGCAGACCGAGAGGTAAGAAAGCGAGGCGTGGGAATGTGCCTTGATTGTACGTATGTAACATTCCTCAACTGCAAGCGGTCCTATGCTTCAAAAAGGCATGGCCTCGCGAAGACTTGGTACGTACTACTACGGGCAAAACGGCAACAGGCATGCCAGATGCGGAGGAAATGCGACATGATACCCGGATGGAAATGGAAAATGTTCTTTAGCGTTCATGCTCGATCGTGTATTCATAAATATATGCTCATGCTTCTTCTGCATCTCAAGCCAATCCCGCGCCCAAATTGAATGGATCAGTGTACGAATATGCAGCCCGGTCCATATTGCTATTCACGTCAACCCTAAGCTACTGCCGTACCCTGATATCCCTCGTGGGTGTCACTCATTTCACCAAACCAAGCCTCGTCAACAGGTGGTGCACCCGGGTCTGCGGACGTCGCTTTCTTGACATCGACTACACCCAGCCCAGACACGGCGAGGCTCATACGCCGCAATCGTTCCTTGGCCTCCTTTTCATACAGACGGGCTACCTTGAGTGCATTGGACTGCATCAATTCACGTGAGTCAGGCTCGACTGCCACAAGAAGCTAAAAATGGTCAGCAATACTATATAATGCAAGGTACTTGCTCAGACGGTAGTAGGAGCATGAAAGGTGATGAAATTTACCTTCTCCTTTGCATCTATGCGGGCCTTCAGTGATCCATCGCGGATTTTTTCGGCCACCTCGTGCACAACGGAAGTTCCAGGGCTTGCAAACGCAGCGTCCAAGGTATTTAACGCGACACAGGAGAAGGGGACAAAGTATTGGACTATACACTTGCTGCGAATCTTGGCAAAAATCTCTGGAACGTGCTTATGTAGGTGGATGTCCAGGAGGAAATCAGGGCGCGACGCCTCCAATATGGACAGACAGCTCGAATATCGAGCGCCGACAAAAAAGCCAATAGCTTTGCGAATATGAGGCTCATGCTCGAGGAAGATTCGAAATGTTTGGTGTTCCAACACGTGGGCCTGAAGCTTTTCCCGGTCCATCGTCGCAAGGGCTAGAAGACCACCGTAGATGGCAATGTCGTGGGGGCTGGCCATGTGATCATACGTCGTCGAAGGCTCATGGAAATTGGCCCCCAATAGTTCTTTTGCCGCCTCCTCAAAGTTGCCCAGACCTAGATGGGCAAGTAGCGAGCCTACGACAGTGTGTGCTTTCACGGATTCTTCGTTGTTTGAAGCCTGCGCCGAAGCCAACATGCTAACGCTACTCAAGACCGACTTGAAGTCTCGGCGATGCAGAGACACGTTTACCAGGTTCTTGCCGCAATCGCGTATGTGCTTGGTTGTGCTAACATCATGGCGCATCCTCGTATAGGCATCGGTGGCTTCCTTGAACTTGCCAATATCCTCGAAATGCTTGCCCAAGTCCTCATTGCCCATCTGTGTTGATGCACGAGTTAGCTGATGCTGCACGTCGAGTGAAACGAACTAGCTTTTATGGATGACCATGGAATGGCATACCCTGATGCTTTCCTTTATCAGATTGTTTGTGTAGCCCTTGAGTTCGTTTTCAAGCCTTGCAGTTTCGGCCTTGTTCTCTGCTTCGGTCTTGCGAATCCAGTCAAAATCTCTCTGCGCCTCTGGGACGTCAGGGGCAGCCTTGATCAAGCATTCCAACGCTTCGAGATAGCACAAGACATCGTGGCCTTTCTTGGCTTCAATCACGGCAGCCCTGAGCGCATCGACACAGAGGTATACGGACGTCTTTCCAATGTGGAGAAGGCGGTCGAATCGCGTGCGACCTGGAAAATGACGGCGGAGTCAGTCCATCGGCGTGCGTTTGGGCTCTTCGTAGAGAAACTCGGACAGCATCGTACCGGTGTAGTTTTGGAGATAGAGATCGAGATCCAGCTTGGGTTGCTCTGAGTATGGTAGACGAACGTTAAATACATCATCTAAGTGGACTGAATCGAAGAGGCTTGCTAACCTTGCACAACCACACCACCCGAGTCCGCCATCTTGGTCATGAAACCAAGAACCGGGTCTGGGGCCGTCATGCCGAGCTCGAAAGCCTGTTCCTTCGCAGCTGGGAGCCCGAGGGCAGAGGCAGCCCGATGGGAGGCCAACTGCTTCCTCAACTGGAGAAGCAGGTACTGTAAGCGCCCAGGCTGACAGCTAGAGAGAGCGCCTTTAAGACGCGTGCGTGAGATAATCTGAGAAGCTTGACACGACTTGTAGCTTTTCTGATGGATCTGGTGGAGAGAGATGAAAGAGCATCTCGATATCGGAAGCAATGCTCGTCGTTGGGTGCATCAGAAGTGGGGCCTTATGACAGGAGGTATGTATGGAGTACATTAGGTACCTAGGTCTAAGGTACCTAGGTGCCTCCTATCTAGGCTATCCTGATTAGGCAAAACTGAAGAAATCGTGCGGCGACGCGTAGCGAAGGCGCACATTTCGTGTTTGCCTCTTTATGCTCGAGTTCTCCGTGAGTAA
>SRPX01000383.1:0-25851 GCA_018360215.1 Claviceps spartinae
GCGAAGCGACTCTGACATTGAGGGAAGAAATTCTCAAGAGATGACGGGCATTCGCTGCACAGATTTTGAATGATGATGACGAAACGAATATTGATGCACTAAAAGGGATATTTGGAGAAGACTACAACGACACCTCACCAACAACTTGAGCGGATATTTTCTAATTGTTTTCAGCTCCTGAAGCAGCTGAAGGCTTCGTCGCAAATCATCAAAGACTGAACGCGGCGAGTCCTTGAGCCCGAACTTGCGTACCGTGGCGTCTCATTATACAGACCAAACCCCATCACTTCCATGTCACCGGCTATGGCAGCAACCGCAACGGACGGCCACATACAGGTACAATCGGGCGTTTCTGACATGCCATACAGAACAGACATATAGATTGGATTGTGCATGATATGTGATTAGGTCCATCTTCATGCGTAGGTACCTGCATAAGGCTACCTAACAATCGCAGAAGCGAACTTGCCATGGCATTCGGCTCCAAGTAAGACCTTTGTCACCCCCGTCGACTTGTGCGGATGGTTGCAGAGGGTGCCCTCATCCTTAGAAGGAATCCCTGTACTCCGTATCTCAGGAACAATTTTTGCTGGAGGATTGGAGTCCACCAAAACCAACAGTTTCTCCCAAGGGTTTATCACTATCGGTTGTTTGTTCTTCCATCTCCGATGGCTTCGTGTATATAAACTCTTCACCTTTCTCCTCTTCTTAGCTTAGAACTCCACTTTGAATTCAGTCATGTTTGCTTCTCCTCTTGTCTGAGTCTCGTGGAGTCCGGTTTGGGCTGCCACTGACTCTTCTTTTGTTGGTGTCCAGTGTACAGTATCACGTCTTCGATACTGGCACTATGTGATCCACCATTTCCCTTCTCTTTTCTATCCTGACATCGGCTGCCACGGATAGGCTGTGGATGCTCAAATGACAAGTCCGGAATGGAGAGTGTGTAATCAATGTACGACGACGCTTTGCATTAGTATAGCGTTCCAGAGCAAGACATGGGGGGAAACGGAGAAGGGGGGGAACGAAAGAGGATAAGAAATGGGCGGAGAGAGCAGCCAGGGCCCAACCTTGGTAGATACCTATGCCTTGGTACGGAGTAGATATCGTTTGACATGACGCTTTTGGTGTGCTGGTTTGCGTGCTGGTGGCTGCTGTTCTCCAGCGATGACGAAAAGCGGCGAGGAGCTGGCATCAGCACTTTTCCGAGACGAAGACCGGGCGCAAATCGGTGGCTTGTAAGTACAATGTACTAAGTTATCGTTGTTGTTATCAGCGCTTCGGCACAAGGGACACAGGGCTCGTTTGACGATTGTCCGGCAGTGACAGTCTCTAGCGGGGTGCCACAGTGGACGTACCGGTGTGTGTACGGTGAGACGACGGTGAGCCTGCAGCGGGTGGTGCGCTGTGGGCGTTTCCGTTGCCGTGGGGCCCGCGCTGATAACCCTGATAAGCGGTGCCCAGAGGCCGATAACCAGATTTCACCCCGGCCGCCAGACTGCAGCACACTGCGCACTGTGCACCCACATCTTCCCGCTCAGCCAACCAGAAGCAGCCAAGCCGAGCCGGATTCCCGACTGGGCATTGGACTGAATCGAGGATCCGCAGCGATCCGCCGGCCACTCAAGTGGCAGTGACCAACTGACTGGATGGAATCCCTGCTCGAGCGGTCACCACCCCGGCTCGTGTTCAACTCGTCGTATTGGGGTGCGGATTGCAGTCACGGACGACTCATCCGGCCTTCGAGTGCTCGGTCTGCATCTCTTCCTCTTCGTCTTCGACATCTGCTCGCTTGCGTGCTTGCGTGCTGCTTGCTGCGTGCCTTCTGCGTGCATTGTAACCCATTCAGTGAGTTTCTCACTTTGTGTCTCATTTCTACTTGTCTTCCTTGTTCACCACCTCGTTCAATAAACGCAGCGATATAGCACTGACCTACGTATGTCCTCGACAGCTATCAAGCTCTCTCCTCTGCGCCCGCCTTCCTACAGTCGTTGACGATGGAAGAGCGACCGTCTTTCCATCCGGAACCCCCCACCAGTACATAGATCATCTCCTCCCTGCCATTCTGCCAAATCCGACCAGCTGGGACAACACTCCCCGTCTGAGCACCGAGCAGAGCTTCATCATGCATCAACAGCCAAGACCGGCGCCTCGGCGACCTGCTTCACCAGCGTCATCACCACAAATAGACCAAGCCAGATATGCCAATCCGAGAGATGTTGTAACGACTTCTCCCCATCGCGCTGGTTCCAATTACTCGGGGCGAGAATCTATGCCGTCTCCAACAGGAAGCAGTCCTTCCGTCTCCAGCTTGGGCTTGCCGGCAGACTCGGTCAAAAAGCTGGATCAGATAGTTCAGGTATGAATATTTCCATTCCTTGTACCAGGTACAAGGCAGATAATCTGACATTTTTGGGTTTCGAATTATATAGAATTTCTTCGGCAAAGCCGCAGTTCTCATTATTGAGTCCCGGGTGAAAGTGAAGCCCGCACGCACCGCACGCGGTCAGCCAAAAACGAATAAATGGGTGCGTCTTTATGAGTATTGCGTCATAAAAAAGACCTCCACACAAAATGAGCTGTGCTTCGAGGACTAACGAACCATGGCACCAATAGTTTCAATTAGAAACCAACGAATTAGACAACTTCCGAGACGACCTGAAGATATGGAAGACGTGCGGAAGCTTGGAAAACCGTCCGCCACCCTTAATTATCGACATCTATCTCGACACCTCGGGTCTGAAAGAAAGCCAAAGTCTCGTCATCCTCGACGACGATGGCAAGCGCTGGGACGTAATGGAACAACTCAACTCGTCAGACTCTTCTTCGAGCGGCAGCTATCATGCTCCACCCTCATCGAGAAATGCCGAGGTTTTGCTGGAGCAGTGGCGTATAGACCTGAAAACAGCCGGAGGTCCGCCAACTGGTGATTTTGGTCCCATCTTGCCAGCCATTTACAAGAAAGCCATTGTCTTTTTCCGATCTCTCTTCATCATTACCAAACTGTTACCAACATGGAAATTTGCCAGTCAGAGCCCGGCCAAGCAGTCACACCCTGCCTTAGTTCCCAAATGTCGTATTCGTCTCGAGGAGCCTGAGCGAATGGACCCTGATCTTCTGAAGCACCCGATTGACGGCCGTAGAGAACCGGTAACAGAGTATGTTTTTGGTGACCTGGAAGTTCCAGTGGGGTGTCTGAGTACTACTGTGACGTATCGCAACGATTGCAGCTTCCGAATTGACGATGCCGAATCCTTACTCAGCTCCCGCTTTATGGGAGCCGACGAAAACTTTTTCAGGCCTTCTGTCCCGCAAGAAACGGGCCGTAACGAGGCTCAAGTTGCCGAGACCGGCTCGCTACGTGATCATCGTCGTGGAAATTGCTTGGGCGACCTGCATCAGACCTATGGCAGTATGTCGACATACCATGGCGACGGACCGCTGGGAACAAGCCCTTTATCGATGCTGAGAGCTGTCAAATGCCCCGGCTCTGACACAAATTCTCCGCTGTCCACTCCGGGTAGCCTTGGTATTGCTTCCAGTTCCTTGCCCATCACCGGCCGCGACTCGGCACCACGGGCCATCACCGGCCGCCCAGAGAGTGCTAGCAGGCGGACCTCCATCTCTTTCCAGCCATTCAAGTCTGGCTCTCTTTCGGGGTCGCCTGTGCCGCGACAAATAGAGACTGGGTCTCCGGTCTCCACATCCTCGCAGAGTCGACCGGGCGTTTTGACAGGGTCGCAACCTCGTCATAAGAGCTCATTGACGGCCGGAATGCCAGCTTCGCTTCGAGGCGGACCCCCTTCGGTTCCTTCCGACGCTCCGATAGTTGGCTCGCCTCGTCCTGCGACGACTGCACGCTACAGCAGTAGCTTTCCCCATAGACGACGGCGGCTATCCGTTGGACGAGCTGGAGACGAAGAACAAAGCAGCAGCGGTCGACAAAGCTTGGCTTCATCGGTGGCACAGCCAGGATCCGGCTTGCTTGCCGAGGGTGGTGCCACGAGCTCGGGCTCTCTTCATATGGAAGAAGATGACATTTCGGACTTTCTCAAAGCTCTAGACAGTCACAAGACTTTGAAGAGCTTCGAGCCCACCAACCGTGGCGGCGATATAGCCGCGAACCGGACAGTTGCTCAGCTATCCAAGTTCCATCTCATGAGAGACTCCAACAACGCCCTCACCGAATCCATGACCTCGTCGATGCAGATGCAACGGTCGTCGAGCTCGTCCAGCAGGTACTTGACAAGCGTCCCTGGCATGGTAGCTCCAGCCTCGCTGTCCGCCTCTTCTTCGCCCGGCGGCAAAGCAGTGTCACCACATACGCCACACACGCCTGCGATTCCGTCCCGTCTCAGCGAAAACTCAATCGTTGATTACACTGCTACGGAAAGGATAAGGTCCAGAGGAGAACGTCGACAGACTTCTACGGTGCCAGAAGTAAGCAGAGAAAATACCGTGACGCAGGAGGGCACGAGTGCGATCGATATTCCCCTGTCGCCTCGCAAAGGATCCTATCAAAGACGATCGAGCTCAGCTGCTCAGCAGAGCCGTACAGTCATTGATGACGAGGATGCGGATCTGGCATTTGCCGTGCACAGGAGCATTAGCCTCGGGACAAATAAGGCAGACGCTCCTACCATGAGCCTCCTCCTAGGTCGCCACCTGCACCTAGACGATGAGGTGAGCGGACGCGAGGGCGCCACGACGCGAAGAATGAAGGACGCTGCAGACCTGCAACCATCTGGTGCATCTGTTATGCGGCGCGGCTCTAGCGAGGAGAACCTTCCCGAGGGTCTGATTCCATCGGCAGTCCGATCAGGGTCCGCCTTTCAGCGACGACGATATACAGGCATGGGGGCTTCCTCGAGAGCGACGCCCCCTCCATCATCACGTGGTAGCTTCACTGGGTCCGCCAGCCGATTAAGTCGGGGCGACGACGATTCCATTGGAGAAGAACCCCTGGTGTTCGACCTGTCTGAAATGGACGCACAAGGCAGGCCAAGCCTTGAAGATGATCGCGGTGGACGCAATCGCAGCGCAGAACGGAGCACCTTTGAGCCGAGAGGAATCACTCGAAGAGGGTGGTGAATGTGGATTTGCCTCTTTTATTTCTTTTTTCTTTGCCCTTCCGTACCGGGAAGATGTGGAACAGCGTACGAATAACTACCTATGACGAATTGGTGCATATAGCAAAGGCATTTTACATGGTATACGACATGACCCAAGCAGGCGCCATAAGGTTGTGTTTGCATTTTTCTTGTTTTTTTCTTTTATATATACACTGCTTGGGTAAATTCTGGATACTCTCATTACTAACTGATTGGATGCATGCGCGTTCTTGGCGTTTAAGGTTGACCTAGCACAAGGGTGCAAATGGGTGCGACTATAATTTGGTGTTTGTTTTGCTTTTACAGTTGGGTCAGGCAAGATTCTAGCATGAGGGTCGGCACATAATCGGCAGTGATAGATGGGATTGTTTTTGTTCTTGTCTTCTGTCTTTTATTCAGGGTAGGATTTTGTTATTTTACGGGAGGAGGAAGATTGCTTGCACATGCGCGTGTTCCAGGTAACGACGGAGAAGGGTAGAGTTGCGGAGAAAGGACTTCCGGGGGACATTGTTGGTAGATCCAGTCTGCAGAAGTACATGTGTTGGATCAGGACAAAGCCTTGGATCAGGGGCAAAGGCGGATGAACAAATTGCATGATGTTTGTGACCATGGCAGGGCAGCGATGCAATGACGTCAGAATGGAATAGCTCTCGTGAAGATCGTGAGTTTCATGATCGCGTCTCGTGAGTCGTGAGCCGTGAGTTCCGCGAGTCTTTCCTCTGCTTGAGTCCACACGACACGAGGCCACGAGATGGTTAGAAGGCCGCACGATGAACCGTCGTCGGCCTGATGATGCCATGGGATGGATCATGGCAACCCAGACGGAGACGCCCCTTGGCTGGCCACGCAATGTGTAGACTGTAGAGGGCTGATGTCGCTTGGGCTTTGCAAGAGCTGGCTGTGTGCCCCACACGCTCTCTGGCAGTTGGCAGCTGACGACGTTATGGTTATGTACTCCGTAGACGCCACGGCCCACGACGTCGCTGACTCGCTGCACTGCTGCAGGCACTCTAACTTCCAACTAACAACGTCGTACCCCTCGGAAGTCTTAAGCGTCCAACGGTCAACACCACTCCTTACATCACAGCTCGAGATATCCTCACAATTGCACCCATCGACAGCCTGGACACCAACTGTTACGTCCGCTACGCTCGCCACGCCCGTCACGTCCGCCACGCCTGCTTTTGTGGTTGTGCTTCGTGCTCCACCATACAACGTCATAGCCTGCACAGCCTGGGCGGGCAAGCCATCCCACCCGCTCATTCCACATATCAACTCTGAGAGCTTATCACACTGAAAGTCATGTTCAGGGCACAGGCGACAGGGCCGTTTGACGATGTCGTCGGTAAGTATCCTGAGCACCCTCAGCTTTTGTAGACTTACAGGGGACGTCTCCAGCATACTCACTGTCCGAATAGCCAAGGCGACCGACGAGAATTTGACCTCGGAAGATTGGGCCGCCATCATCGAGGTGTGCGACAAGGTCACTGGCGATGCAAGCGGTCCCAAGGAGGCTGCGCAGAGCATGATTAAGAGGTTGGCGCATCGGAATGCGAATGTGCAGCTGTATACTCTTGAGGTGCGTGGGTCTGACAAGCAAGAAGGATCAAAGAAACAAAGCAAGAAAGGGAGGAAGATGAACAAAAGAACAAACGAAGAGATTAGAAATACGATAGAATTGACACGGAAATTATACTAACCTGAGATTGACAGCTCGCCCACGCCGTGTGCCAAAATTGCGGCAACCCCATGCACCGCGAAATTTCCAGTCGCGCCTTTACCGACGCCCTGCTCAAGCTCGCCAACGACCGAAACACACACAATCAAGTCAAGGCCAAGATTCTACAAAAAATGAAGGAATGGACCGACATGTTCAGAAACGATGTTGATCTCGGCATCATGGGCGACGCATACCAACGCCTCAAGCATACCAATCCGACCCTCCATCCGCCCAGTGCCCCCCAGAAGCAAGGCCTCACCGATGCCGACCGACAAAAAGAAGATGAAGAGCTACAGATGGCCCTGAAGCTCAGCTTGCAGGAAGAAGAGCGCAAGAAGTCAGCTTCTCAGCCGGCGAGCTCCAGCGCCCAGGCTGGGCCGAGCAGCCGCCCTCAGCAAGACTCGGCGCCGGGATCGACTTCGGCGTCGGCGTCGTCTCCCGCCCCGACAGTACCAGCGGGCACGACCGCCGCGACAGTGAGCCGCGTGCGCGCCTTGTATGACTTTGTGCCGTCCGAGGCCGGCGAGCTCGAGTTCAAGAGGGGTGATGTCATTGCTGTGCTGGAGAGCGTGTATAAGGATTGGTGGCGTGGCTCTTTGAAGGGCAATACGGGCATATTCCCTTTGAACTACGTTGAGAAGCTGACAGATCCAACGCCGGATGAGCTGCAGAGGGAGGCGCAGATGGAGGCGGAGGTGTTTGCTGAGATTAAGAACGTGGAGAAGCTGTTGACGTTGTTGAGTGCGTCGAATGTGGCGCCTCGTGAGGAGGATAATGAGGAAATTTCGGTATGTACAGCTACAAACTGGTTCTTGATGCACTCTTCGTCATATTTCTTGTCGCCGCCTGCAAAAATGCACGGGCGTCTTGCATTTAGGTGTCGTTGTCTTTTGGAAACGGAGCTTCAGCAATCACAATGCTAATCAACTACGCACATACAGAAACTATACCATCAGACACTGGCTATCCGGCCAAAGCTCATCAAGCTGATAGAAAAGTATTCACAGAAAAAGGGTACGTGTAGAACGGCCTCCCCTAGTCATCTACGACTCCCAAACTGACCAGACTGTATCAGACGACTTCACGCAGCTCAATGAAAAGTTCATTAAAGCTCGTCGGGACTATGAGGCTCTATTGGAGTCCTCCATGTCACATCCGCCCCAGCACAACTACCAGCAGTATCCTTTGCGCCCGGCGCCTCAGGGACATCAAGGCTACGCGGGAGGAGGATATGTCCCGGGCCAGGCCCCTCAAGAGACTTACTATAATCAGGGACCGCCATCAGGTATGATTGCGCGTATAATTGCTGTTGCCCTCTTCGTGTTATTTTTCCGTCTCTTGTTGTTGTTTTCTCCTTCGTCCTGGACATAGAACGCTACAGGTGTCACTAACATGGCCTACAGACCACCATCACTATCAGCCCAGCTCTCCTCCTCCCAACACGAACACCAACTTCCAGCCTCAACAATCGCACCAACCCCAGGGCGCACCCTCCCCATTTTACAGTCCTGGATCTGAAACGCCCTCCCATGGTCCTGTGCCTCAGCAGCAGCCGCATCAGCAATACCCCCCCAGAGATGACACTCCCGGCATGACATCCCAAGCAGGAAAACAACCCGCACCCGTCCACCCATCTTCACCCTCTCCGTATTCGCACCTCCCACCGCAGCAGCAGCAGCACTCCCAAGGCACATACGGCGCCCAGGAGCTCGCCACATCTGTGTACGACGCGCCCATTGCGCCGCAAAATAGGAACAGTAGTGGCGCGGCGTTTGGGCAACAGTATCAGGGGTTTCGGCCAGAGCAGCCGTCTAGGACGCCGCCTGTGCCGCAGGGGGGCGGTGTGGGTGCGACAGCATATCCGGGTGCTGTGAGTGTCGGTGCGGATGGTTCTCATCAGCCTTCCCAGCCTTCTCAGCCTTCTCAGCCGCAGTATAAGCCGTATGTGCCGCCGGGGGCGGTGGAGGGGTCGTCGTCTGCGGATGATTATTATAGATAGGATAATTATATACTTTGTTGAGGGGATTGGGTATGTACATAATGAGTGTGTTTGGGACTTGGGCGAATTACTGGTGCAGAGTAGGAGAGGCTGGCATTCGGGTACTAGGTAGCACTTCTATGCGAATTACCATGCTTTTTTGTCCTAGATAGAAGGGGGGAGGTAGGTAGCCTTTTGTTTGTGTCCTGTTGCAGGTGCATGTGGCTACTTATTCTGATTTCTGTTTCTTACATTGGCTTTATGAGGGGATATGTTCAACGGCCTACGGCATGAATGCTCCTGTCCCTGTCCCAGCACCATTTTTCAGAGATTATCACACATGCACAATTCCCTTCAACATACTTCTCTCGTATCGTAGAGAATACCTATTCTCGATCATGGTTACCACATCACATGAGAAACCAGGTGATCGAACAGGATAAGGAAGAGAGAAGGGATTTGGCGCGGACTAGAAGAAATGACTAGAATTGATGGTGGTCTGGTGAAGTCTGGTTGTGTACGGGAAACAATGGTACATGTACATCCATGGGAGAAACCCAGCTTCGTTAGAACACTGTTGAACAGTGTCAGTCCAGTACAGTCATCCCTAAGACTTGAGCCAATCTCGCGTTGCATGTTCAATTTGTCTTCATTCCAATTCCTAAATAACGCCCTCTACAAAAATATAATCCAAACACAGGTATACGTTTGCCGCACAACAATCTACCACCTCCTCCCATACACAGCACTCTCCTCCCTCGCCGCTTTCTTCTTCAAGACGCCTCCCTCCTGCATCCTCCCGCCCATGAGCCTCTGTCGGTCCTCCAATGGCCCTGGCGGTGGCGCCCGCGCATCATGGTGACCATCCGACTTGAACAAGTTAATAATCTCATTGAGACCCAGCTTGAAGTTTTCCTTTCGAGCACCGCCCTCGATGGTCTGCTCAGCCAGCTCACGCTTCTTGTTCTGCAGGTCCAAGATACGCTCTTCGACTGTATCTTCTACCGTGAGCTTGTACACCACCACATCCATCGTCTGATTCAACCTGTGCACTCGATCAATGGCTTGTTCTTCCACAAACTACACAATCAAATCACAAAGCGTCAGTTATGTATCCATCATCTTCACGTTCAAAGCAATACAAGGAAAGGGTCAACAACATACGGGATTCCAAAATGGCTCAACAATAATGACACGCGTCGCCGCTGTCAAATTCAGGCCCAGACTACCACACTTCAGACTGCATAGCAAGATGCGAGTCTCATCATCTTCGCGCAGGCGTCGGAGACTTTCTTCGCGAGCATCGTTCTTCATGCTTCCGTCATAGCGGACATACTCGAATCCGTCTGCATCAAGAAAAGGTTCCACGAGATCAAGCATCGAGGTGAACTGTGAGAAAACGATGAATTTGTGCTGGTGGGCTTCATTCTGGAGAATCTTGGACATCTCTCGAATCTTGGCGGATGCGCCTACTTGGGAATATTGACCACCACCACCATTGCAGTTGTAGTCGTCCTCGTCGAGAAAAGAGGACGCGTTTGACTCAATTGCTGTATCCTGCTCATCTGACGAGGCGTCTTCTTCATCTTCATGGATTGCAAATGACTCGGCGCGCCCTTTTCCTTTCGCTTTGGATGGCTCGGTATCAGACAGTGTCTGGGCAGCCATGGCTTGAGTCAAAGCATCTACAGAGAGCAGGGAATCGTCCTCTCCTTCGTCGACAGATTGGTACCCCTGTTCTTTCTTGGCCGTTTCGTCGTCAACCACAAAGCTGCTCAGATCGCGCTGATCTTTGATGTTGCTGTCGTCGTCGTCCGAATCGTCTGACCCAATCCAATCACCGCCACCTTCGGCATTCTCATCTGCTTCGCCACCTGCTTTGCCAAGGCGAATGTCGCCACGCTCCTCTTCCGGCACAAGCCAGCTGCCATCTTGTTCCTCCTCTTCGTCATCACTATCGATGATAGCGTTTCGGTTGCGAGCGCGGCGTTGAGTTCTTTGAATAGGCGATGCGACCATCTCTCCTTCTGCCTTTGCCTCGATTTTCTTGCTTTGTGCCTGCTTTGCGTTCTTGCTCTTCTTGCGTCTTGATTCCCTGAGCGGCAGTTTCTGTTCATGGGCAGGCCCGTTGAATAGGTCCAGATCCTCTTGACAGTCCGAGCAATGATCTCGTCGCAACGTGGGATTATCAAGTGATAGCTGCACGCCGCATATCGAACAATTCTTGGTCGTGATACCCATGTCGGCGAACATGTCGGCCACGGCATTCATATCAATATTTTGAGATTTCTGACTGAATCCACCAGAGAGGGCATCGCTATCCTTCTCCAACTTGCCCTCCACCAGCTTAGGATGGTTGCACACTTGTCGCAGCCGCAGCAGCAGCGTAAACGCGTTTGCGTAGCTGACCTTGTTCTGCATCATAACCTCCATGTTTCTGTCCGCACGAGCCTCCAAGCGATCGTAAAATCTACGCTCAGCGGGTGTTAGCTTGACAGATACCATGACGATTTTGCGCTCGGTGTGCTTGAATCCTGTAGCCGATGCTTCGCCTTTGGCGCTTGGCTTGCCTCCGGGGTTCAGTGCACCGTCTTTCTTCAAGATTTCCTTGGTCCTCCTCTTCATGAAGCATCGCAGAACGCTGTGCAGCCGACGAATGGCAATGTGTCCCCGACCATTCTTCAACGGCGTATCAATATGTTCTTTCCATTGCTTGAGATCGTCATAAGGTCTAATGCGCAGAAACCGTACTAGCGACTGGAGATCATCCAGGGTGTTCTGCATGGGCGTTCCGGACAAGCACCATCGGTACTCTGAGCGTAGTGCATAGCATGCTTTCGTAGACTTGGCATTGCGATTCTTGATAGTATGCGCCTCGTCCAGAATGACTCGCCACCAATGCAGTTCAAAGCAGCCGACCTTGGCGTCCTTTCCAGCCTCGTCGACCTTGCCGAATTCAGACACGAGAATGTGGTAAGTGGTCACCACCACATCGTATTTTGCCAGTTCCTTGGAATCCTTTGTTCTCTGCGGGCCGTGATGGACCAAGACCTTGAGTCCTTGCAAACTCGCAACCTTGTCCGCAATCTCGTGTTCCCATTGTCGAATGAGTGAAAGCGGCGCAACTACCAGTGTAGTCTTGACCACGTTCTCAAACGCTTTCTTCCAGCCAGGGCTACCTTTTTCGGGCTTCCGGTTTGTGAGGATGAGAGACACACTTTGTAACGTCTTTCCTAGCCCCATGTCGTCGGCCAAAAGACCTCCCTTGGGCACCTTGCCTCGCTTGACAGGGCCGAGTTCGCGGCCGCGCATCCAATCCACACCTTCCACCTGATGTGGCAACAGCTGTACCTTTAAGCCTTCGACAGTTCCATCTATCCCGATAGGACTCTTTCTTCTGGGCTTGCTTTTTGGAGATTCCTCTTTCTGTGTCGCTTCGGCCCCTGAGCTCTGCTCAACCAATGTGCTTTCGGATTGCGAATGCTGAGATGTTTCGGCTGAAGCCTCATCGCTCTTCTTTTCCTCCTCTTCCTCCCCATCATCACTCTCGTCTCCCTCGTCTCCCTCCTCATCCTCCATGCCACCCTCCAATAAGGCCTTCAAGTCCGCGCTCGCTTTCGATGGATCAGTGTAGAATACCTCTTCAGCGTAGGTTGATACCACTGTATTCAAGCGGTTGGAGTCATAAACGGGCATTGGTGGTGGCTTGCGCACTTGATACGACGGGGGCTTAGGTCCCGAGATTTTCGTACCCTCACGGTGGTGTTCCGGCCGGCTCTTCTGGCGAATGAACATGTTGTCGGCCTTCTGCTTACGAGACGACATCATCTTCTCTCTGTGTCCAAACGCCGGTCGACTACTGCTCTTGCCGCCGAGGTGCGACTTGCCCACGTCCTTGAGGACCGAAGTCTTGATTGAGCCAAAAGCGCGATGGAGCTTGTCGAAATCGTCATCGAAATCGTAGCCAGTGCTGGGCTGGCTGGCAGCCGCCTGTACTGGAGGCACGCGATCGTTGATCTTGGTGGTAATATCGCGAAGAGCGACTGCTGAGCTGCGATGTTGCTGGGAAAGGCCTTGGTCGGGACTTGCTCCTCTGGCGTCATTTGTGTGTCGTACAGACGAGCTAAAAAAGTCTGGCTCCTTCAGGGAAGCCATAGTGTTTTGGGGCTTGAATGCAAAAGATGCGCCGGGCTTCTGTTGACGGTCGGGACCGCTTGGGGCACTCATTGTGGCTGCTGGTTCAACAAATGTTGTGTATGTTTCAACTTGGTTCTTAAATGCGATTATGTTAAAATGAAAGCGCTCATGTTTCTGGCTGCCAAGTTTCTTGTTGATGATGCTCAGATGTAGAGATCTGCCGTCATGGCATGGTTGTCATGGCAACGCCTTGCCTCATTTGGCGACCCTGACTCGTAACGCTACATGTACTTGTAACTTGTACCTGTCGTCGGTTGTCATGGTTTCCCACAAACTACGGAGTAACAAACGACATTATGATAGGTACCTAAGCCCACAGTGTCAATCAATGGCTGCTCTTCACAGATTTACTGTCTGCAGTCTTATAACCTGGGTACTTATGTTAGTATCTGATGTATCAAAGATGTGTCATTGTGGTGCGATCTAAAGCTGCATCGAACTTACCTACGTCGCCTTTTAATGACACGAAATAGTTGCTGTCGTTTTGAAGGTAGCGGCCACATCTTCTCACAAATAGCCGTAGATGTAACCCTCAACATGTATTGGCCGTTCTAAGTGGTCGATTCTCTCACACAGATCGGCGGCGCAGGTCACAATGGAACGGCAAAGAATATCGACGTAATGCTTGTTTTCTTATTGCCGAAGCATGAGATCCAGCGCATTATCCAATTAACGTTAGAATTAAGTGGATTGAAACTGGCCTGGATGCCTACTGGTAAACTGTACCGGCAGTGGGAATATCTTTCCCGGTGACCTATGTCTGATTATTCCCTTCATACATAAGCCAGAAGTCGGCGGAGTCTCCGATATAATTGATTTATCACGAGAGATTTGCGTCACCAATGCGCGGATCAAATGAGTATCCTAATCAAAGCTTGTTGTCACGGCTCTTTCAACGAGCCACAAGGACTTGGATTGACCTGTCAACATCATTCCCATGCGTGAATCAGGATATGCACCCTCTATCGCTACCAGAACACTTGTACATCTAGCAAGAACCCGCACATATGCTTCGTCTCGCCTAGCGAACAGGTGCAACACAGAGGGAGACTGTGACTATTCGCTCAGAGCTGGAACTAGAAACAAGAAGACAACTAGCTAGTCTAACCAAAAACCAGCTTGAACACATCGTTGTAGACAAAGTATTGACCGGCACCGTCGCGGCTCAGTTGGAAAGCCTGGGAGAAGTTCATAGGGCGCTGCTCCTCGTCGACCTGCAGTATTATGTTAATATCATACGAGTCCACTTTGATGGAATCCGCGAAGATGAGAGCTCATTCATACCAAGAGCTGGCCAGTGACCAGGATAATGATGCCGCCATTATCGTTGGAGGGCTGAGCATCAAGAGTGGAAACCTGGTGCTTGACCTTCTCGAAGGGAAGTCCCTGCATGCAAAAATTTCGTTTAGTGATCCTTGTATCAACTTGTTTGTTTGCTTGAAGGGAGGGCAGTTGTAGCGTACAGTGAGCTTCGCGGTGATGTTGGCGGTTCCCAGAGATGAGGTAGACTCAAAAGTGAGCATAGAGTTGTCGCGCTATCAAATAACACGTCAGTACTAGAAACGAGGCATCCAGTCGTATCCTTCTCGGGACGTACGTAGAGACTGGCCAGGCCCTTGCGGTCGGTGTCGAAAGTGTTGTAGTAGAAATCAATGAATTGCTCTGAATAGCATTGTTAGACGCGCAACAATCACATGTATCTTCCGTAAACAGAACGGCAAGTCTTCCACGTACTAGCAATTGCCTCGAAGCCTAAAGACGAAAAGTTAGTCAAGCGAATTCTTTTTCCTCTCTCCTCACGGCGCGCTCCGTGCAGCAAAGGACGAGCTTACTGCCGGCCATTTTGAATGGAGTCTTGGTTCCTGGAACCGTATGCAAATATATCGAGAGATGCAGAAGATAAAGTCGGAGGAGGCCGGCGCAGGCTGAGGAGCTTGAGAACTTGAGAACTTGGAGCGTTGATTAGGTCGCAAAACGACAACAAATGCTCGAGATGAGTGGTGGGGTGAGGGGCAACGCTGCAGATTTGTCTTAGTGGGGCCGTGCTGTGCCCAGGTTGACTCACTGGCAGCGCACTGTTCTACATGCTTCTGCGCGTTTTACTGCGTGTTATTATTGACAGCTTTTTGCTGACTTCTTAGTTCTTTTTACCAATCCGTTAATCCCTTGTAATGTATTTTGACGGTTCTCCTGACTGGCTCTGTTCCTGCTGCTGCCCAACATCCCGAGTGGGCGCTGTGAGCTTGTGCCCAGGGGCCAAAACACTAATGACGAATTTCATATTCACCGCCAATCGCATAATTGATGGGTCAGAGCTCGATTAACGGGGACATGCACCTATCCGAGCTGAGATCCGCGCTCGACCCATTAAAAAGCTTCGAGCTCCCGAACACTTTGACCAAATTTTTCTCCTGAACATCCACAAAATGAGGGCTCACGGCACTCCGTGGTTCGTGACCCTTCATCCGGAAGCGATCTATTCGTTTCCTAGCCGGCCGATTCAGCTTCATTTTCTGCCTCACCTATCCCAGGGTGTCAATTGGCATACAATCTCGAGACTATGGTAAGCTTTTTTCTGTTCGTCCCAAACCATGGGATCGTATTTCTTTACCTGCACACAGGTCACCCCTGCTGTGGTGCTGCATTTGGCTTCTAGCCATGAACTCTCTTGTGTGATGACAAAACTTTGCTTTTAAGAACGGCCAACTGAATCTCTGTGTTGATCTAAAAAAAATATCAAACTCAACAGTCTGACTTGAGAATCTTTCATTTCCTTTTTAATCGCATGCATACGCTACAGTCAGTTTTGAGATGCAAATGCTAACCATACCAACTTAAAGATTACAGACGCCGAACTCTACTGCCATTCCCTTCCGTCGCGGTCCTCCATACGCATCGTATCAACTACATTAGGCAACCTGACCTATGGCGGAGAAAATCCTTTCGTTGTAGCGCACTGTCCTCTCGTACTTCCCTTTAGCACCTGGTAGGGAGACGAGATGACTGTGATGCATTGAGCCCATTCCGTTGCATATCGTGAATAAATTCCGTAGCCAGTGTTCAACGTAATGTCTAGAATTGCTCCCGTCTCGACTGATCTTCTATCTTGAATCCTTGATCTACACAGTACGACACTGCGAACCCGTCTATGCCCGAAAAAAGCGTCCTGATCTTCAAATCGGCGTGAGGCCGTTGATGTCTTCTTGGGCTGCTTGCGAGCAGACTCTGCAAAGCTTTCCTGCATGGCTTTTTGTCCAATACGAAGCACCTCAGTCTGAAATGCAGCATTACCGCACAAACCAAGCTACAGTACCTCCTATGTACAAGATTCTGCCATGCCAAGGCAGCAAGGCTAGAGGTACTGAGCAGATGCCAGAAAGGCATCCGGAGTAATCGCATCAGTATCTAGCCATTCAGGAGTCAGAGCAGATCATAGACGGCGCTCTTAAAAGTTGACATCATTGGTCGCCAATGTTGCTTCAATTGCACTGCCAGTACCATTGCATGACGGGCAGGTCACCACTCCGTAAGAGAAGATATCTCAGGCTTTAGCACGTCATTCGCTGTTACTGCTCACCGTTGCACGAAGTCATTGCCACGACGTGCATGATCAAGCCACCATACGTTGCTTCGACGTTGTCTCCTGTTGACAGATGTTGTGCGGCTCGCTGTTGCACGAACCTATCGTGGTGGCGTTGCAAGCGTACCCGTCTGTATGTCAGACTCTGCTACAAGAGGATTGCCGTGCAAGTCTTGACGTTTCCCAGCAACACCACTTGATCATGGCGGATAAGACCAATATGTACCTCTTGTGGGATAGAGCATCCTGTCGTCATCATGCTGCCAACTGTGCTAATCACTTTATCACAAGTCTGGATGAAACGAAGTTCATCTCGTGGAGTAGTGTCGTGTACCTACCTACCTACCTATGTATTGAATCAAGCTCTCCAGGGCTACTGATACGCTTTATTCCCGCTTAACATATTCGTGATCTCCTTGTGCGATCTCCATGATATGTCCCTCCGTAGGTAGGTGGTAGGCAGCTTGGGTACTACAGAGAGAGCCGTCGCATCGGTCGGTCTCTTCTTATCTCGGCTGCTATGTAACTATACTCCGTACGGAGTACCTATAGGCTATGCTCCCTAAAATCCCCGACATCATGCATATTCATAACTGGCTGCCATCGAATGAAGTAAGGAAAACCCATCCATCAGTCATCTGTCACATGCCGCAATGCCACGCCGTGGATGCTCCCATCCCATTTGGGACAGATTTCCAAGTTTGCAGCACTTCGTATTACGCGCCCTCTTTCATGCTCGCTGTAACTTGGCTGTGCGGCGTTGTACTCAACAGTTTCACGTAAATGATATTGTATGGACGTCATATATGTGTGCCCCTTAGATATGTTTCTCCGCAAGCGCCAAATATTGCTTATAAATCCTACATACTTGTAGATTTGCCTGCTTCCCCTCGCAGGTAGGTATGTGGATAGATTCCCACCCGGTTACTCCATATGTACCCAAATTCGCCGTGTGAACCAAATGCTCGAATAGATTGTCCGTAACCCCAACAACAAAATCAAAGCCCCCAGTTCCAGCGCGCTTATTGTCGCATCTTAAACTTTACATGTGTAATCAAACAGGTCCCTCTTGCATGCATCAACACGGCCTCAACTGCGACCCAACGTTAGCAGGCAACGCAGAATAGCCTGCCGCGCCATGGCCCATGATGCTGTTTTCACTCACTCCATTGGACAGAACTTGCCTGTGCGTTCTGTTTGCCCCATATGCCCTCGGGATTTAATGGCTGTCACGCATACGCATTTGCCCCATACGTTTCTTTGGTGTCTCGGACCCCTCCCTGTTGTTTTTTACAACTTTCCCCTTCTTTCTTCGTCGACACAACGAGTCTTGTTACCTTGCCATGTGCATAGGCTCAAACTGACTTTTGAACTTCATTCTTCCGCATAGGCTTGTGAGGACCAATGAGGCGAAATTAAGAGTGAAGAAAATATGTATCCCAAGAAGAGCAATGACCAAGATACGGAGCAAGGCCCGCTCCGTATCCAAATCATTGCTCTTCGACCTTTACCTTTGAACAGACAGCGGCAAAGGCTATGAAGAAGGGCGGGACATGGCTGCCCCCAGAACAGCGCTCAAACTTTGCGTTGAGTCGAAGATGCCAGACTTTGCTACATCCCAAGCAGCATTTAGACTCTGTGTCGGGCTGAACCTTCCCGACACGGCAGCATCCAGAGCAGCGCTGAAGCTTTGTGACGCCTTCAGCTTTTGTGCTGGATACTTGGTGTCCCGACTGGGACGCGCTTTCTTGAGTGGGCTTCCCAAGGGCCCTTCCTCTGCGGCCTCAGGTACTTGAAGGCTTGCCGGTACCTGAGGCGTGGGACTTCCCTCAGTTTCGCTTTGCTGAGAACTCCCAGACGTCGAGTGACAGTCTGGTTCTTCTGAGCGACCTCGCTTGAGCTGTGTTTGTGTTAATGGCAGTTTGAGAAAAAGAATCATTTGGAGCACGTACATGGATTCTCTCAACACCATCTGCGAGCTCTCCGCCGAATTTTGAATCCTTCAAGAGCAGCTTCCCATCGCTGTCCTTGTCGTCCTGTTCCAGCTTGATGAGCGCACTAGCCTTCTCATCGTCGTCTTCCTCGTCGTCGCTGTCCACAGCAGCAACATCGTTGCTCTTCCGTCGAGACTTCTTGCGGCGGGCACCTTCAGAAGTCTGGTCGCGGAAGGCTGAGAAGCCAACTGTCCCACCAGCTTTAATGGGCCCAAGACTCGAGAAGTCGAGCTGTGCGGACCGCCGTTTCGCAGATCCGGGTGTAGCTTGCGGTGTTTTAGACGCTGCAAGCACGCCCATCTTCTGCAGTTGTCCTAGATAGAAAGTTAGTCTTTTGCCCCCAGAGAGATTCGCTTGAGCGTGTTCAACGTACTATCGCCTCTGTAAAAAAAGGTAAATACCGCAAACGGCTTTTCTTGGCCGTCGATCCCAGTCACTGTTTGGGTGCTGATGGTATTTGGATCCAGCGATTTTGGCGTGGCGAAGCTTGTGGTATGATCAACATCAGTGACCATTTTGTCGTTGGCGCCGCCGGCATCCTCATCACCATCGTGGGCACCAAACTGGGGTGAGTACTCGCCCTTTCTGATTTCACCCGAAGCAAGCACCCGAAACATGGCAACCTTGATTTGGCCAGTGGCCTCTGGGATGTCGTCGTCATCTTCCGACCACGAATCTGAGTCGACGGCGGACTCAGTGGGGAAACCGTTGGTCAAGCCAGATCGCGCGGTGTCTTTCCTAGAGGCCACCGAGGAGTCAGTGCCACTGCTGCCTTCGCGAGCCGAGGTCTGTCTCCGCCTGCGCTTCTCGAATTTTTGACGTCGCTTCTCCAGCTTCTCAGCAGCGTCATGACCCTTCAGGTCCAGTCCGTTCAGCCAACACTCCAGACCCACTTCGCGGAACAAGAATTCTCGTTCCGCCAGCCCACCGCCTTCGTGATCGGGTACCTTGACCCAGCGACTATTCACCCAGGTTTCTTCGCCTGGCCGCAGCAAAGTAGCGACCTCTTCTTTCTCACGACCATCGAAGTAGATGTATGCGGCGATGGTTTCGTTTGGCGAGTTGGTCAGGGGAATATATGGATGGACTATGCCGGCATATCTACCCAGACCAGAACCCAAGCCAGACTGGAGGCCACCGACGAACTGAGGGCTGTGATATGGCGTGTCGTCCGTGGGCTTGTGGGCGGTGTGTGGTACCATCATTCCGGGAGTCAGTAGAGTGACGGAGATGGCGAATTTTGAGGGTTCCGCCTTGTTGGAGTCGGCGGTCAATTGCGGCTGTGGTACAGGAATGTACGAGCTGATACGGGAGACTCTCGACTGCTTCTGTACACCATACTCGGGCAGCGGGGCGCCATTTGCGTGAACGCTCACAGCGATGCCCTTGAAGCACGGCATTATGGCGAGGAAGTGGTCGTCTCTCTGGTTGGTGTGGGTACGCCTCGCAGGCAGGTGAAGTCCTCAGATAGGTAGCTTTGGGCCTACGGGCACGAGCTGGTCGGTGTCTGTGGAGTCGTCAAAGCGGTCGCGGCTGTAGAATGACGACCGATCAACGGGCAGGCGTAATCCGCCGACAGGCCGAGGCAGGCAAGCAAGGAGACAAACAAGCGAGGCAAGCTGACAGGGGGCAATCGCAGCAATCGCAGTAATGGATTGAAAACTGAACAAGGCTCGTTGGTTGCAAGAGTGATTACAGGAGTGGGAGGAGTTGTGAGCGAGTGGAAGGAGTTGTGAGCTGAGAGGGGTTGAAACTTGAGGAGTAAGTTGCAAGGTGGAAAGAGCGGAAATGGTGGCGCTGGATGGAGGCGTTAGAAAACGTTGGAAAACGTTGAAAGCGCCAGGATTTAACGGGCAACGAACGGATAAGATGGAGAAGAAGGGCGGGCACTGCGGCAGACAAATAATGGCAGAGACTTGAGAGCAGACCGGTGAGTGACTGGCAGGTGACAGAGGACTCAGGAGCTACGGGCTGAAAGTGGGGCCACAGTTACCTAGACTCAGAGTCTCTCAGAGGCTAGTAGAGCTGAGAGGAGGCGGGGGAAACTTCAAACAGTACCGGTACCTATAGCACTCTGCTACAGCGGCTCCGACTACAACTCTAGGCGAAGGCCGCATGTGGGCGACGGGCGTCGACTCCGAGATAGAGAGAGAATGGGCATTGGTGAGAAATTAGAATGAGTGACCTGTCAAGGTGGGCGAGGCTCAACATTGAACATCGATCATCGATGCCTCGAGGTGGCCGGTCAAGAGCGGGGTTCGATCCACCAATCACTGCCGCCCTACCCATGCCCGCTTCTGCTGCGAGCCTGCGACAACGTCGTCCTTCCGTCAGCAAACTTGATGCTTGTTTCCGACTTCGCCACTCACACGCCAATCACTCAAACAACTCGTCACGGCACATCAAGGCGCAGCAAAATTCTTGGCTTATCATAGCACGTTACGTGATGCCGGCAGCCGTTCGGCTCCGCGCTTGTTTAAACCCGATGTGCATTACACCCGATGGGGCCAATGCTCCGCCGTCTTCACATCAGGACACATTGTGACAAGTCAAGCGCAAGCAGTTTAGAAGCTCCTTGGGCGATAGCAGTAGAGGAGAAGACCAGCCATGCATATACATTTGATTTCCTCTGCTGAAAACGTTACATCTCAGAGGACTTACGCCGTAACCTGAGACAAAAATATATCCGCTGTAAGGACCATGAAAGAGAGGCAGCAGTTGCAAAAAAAGCAGGGAGACTGTTATTAAATTGTGCGTATTTCTTCCTGCAAGCTTTCTTGCTCACACAAATCAGTCCATGATATTACGAGATGCTCGCCGACGAAGGCTCTCCCCTCCCTCGCCCTTGTAGCTGGTGACTGTCCTTGCAGCTCGGTTGTCGCCGCCGAAATCATCATCTTCCTCCTTCTCAACAAAGTCTTCTTCATCACCTGCTTCAGTCCCAACCGTCGGTATATCAGAAATAGGCGTCTCTTGATCATCGCTATCCTCCGACTTGAGGTGTAATTCCTTCTTAACAGTGACTTGCTTTGGTTGCGTGAGAGAGCCACTCCTTGCCGGACGGTCAAAGTAGTCATCATCTTCTTCCTCGGCGTCTGAAATATCACCCGCCTTGATCGTCGAGCTTTTGGGCGTCACTGTTGTGATCCAAACAGCCCATGCTAGACACATGAAGAGGATTTCGCATACCCAGAATAGGATCGTAAACACCGTGTAGGTAAGCAGACGGTAGTGGAACATTAACCATCTCAGTCCTCTTAGTTGTGCAGTCAAAGTCAGTGACGTTTCGTATATCTGAATATGCTGCCCAGCTTCAATCTCCACTACGGCAGTGGTGGGCTTCGCCGCAGTTTTGTCAAAGTTGATCCGTTCTGCCAGCTGGATCGTCATGCTCCGGGCCTGTGCGCCCGGAAACAAAACGTAATACCCAATAAATAGCACGCGCTTGACCGCAGATAAGATCGGATCCTCATACGGCATCAGGGCTGGTCGACGAGATTGGAACAACACCGTCTCTCCATCCAGATACTGCTGCACGCTCGCCATCCGCCTTCCATTCGTCAGCACCCGGTGACCCTTTACACCCTCGCGGACCAAGTACAACGACACCATGAAGTTGCCCAGCTCCTTATTCGAAGGCGAACGCGGCATCGACAGCTGCACCGAAACATCGTAGTCCTGGTGAAGTTTAGGCTGCGGATACGCCAGTTGCGCGATGCCATATGGGTTGACCCCTGATCTAGTCAAGTCAGGGACGTCATTATCAAAAAAAAAGAAAACAATAAACTATGTAACAAAGAGGGAAAAGGAAACATGGAGAACAAAAAAAGAAAAGATGAAACTACGGCCCGTCCCCAAAACATGGTAAGACAGTCCCTGTGGAACCTACTGATATTGAAGAAAAACCGGCGTAGTAATAAACTGATCCGGCACAAAGTTCTGAAAGAACATTGCAGTCGCCATAGACGCCAAAGTCAGAAGAGTCGCCACACTCGAAACGAGCAACACGACATTGACGGCCGCTCGCCGCGCCGATTTCGACGTCATCAGGCGCGCCGTTTCTTCCAGCGTATCCTAGGTAGTCAAGGTCAGTCCTCAGTCACACGGTAGACCACTTCCCCTGAACGCGCGGGGGTTGAGTTCACGACAAAGATGCGCGCAAATGAGGGATCCTACCATTCCGAGCGATACTGTGTGTTTGTTGCATGCAAAATTGCAGCGTACTATCTCGACGCTGCGAGATGGGAAATTGAGGTGAAGACCGTCATTGAGTTGTCATTCACCACATCAAATGTAGGTGGGTCGCGAGTCGCGACGCCGCTGGCTGCGGCCGCCATGTGGGGTTAAATGAAGCAGCCCGGAAATGGTAATCACATGTCTAATTCCCGAATCAAGATGACATACAATGTACCTATGTATGTACATGTGCATACATATTCACGACGAATGGTCAATATATAAACGTCCTATTCCACCACGCTTGCTAATTAAATCCTTCCCTATCTCAGCATCATATTCAATACATTGTTCCATATACATTCGAGCATTCATTATAGAAATCGTAACCTACCTAATCCTTCAACCAAAACTCATCGAGAGACCTGCACCTCATCCTGGCCCATACATTGCGTTCGACGGCGACTATGTACAGCGATATTCGTTTTCAAATACCGCATCACTTCATTCAGCACGGCTGAAGATAATTGCTTGGGACCAGCCCAACACGTCCATTGCCGTTGTGAACTTCCGCTTCCCACCAGCCGTCATCTTGATGTCGCAAAACGGCCAGGAAGTCTCCCTTTGCGAAGCCGAGCTCTTCCGGTATCGCAGCGTTATACATGTACAAAGCGCGAGCTATTCAATGGTTTAGAATGCTGAAACATCACTTGAATGGGGAAAGGAACCGGAAACAACTTACCAAAGTGCAGGATCGGCCTACCATCGCGGGTATACTGTCTGGAAGGATCAGCCACACTCTTGCTCCGTGGGCGAGATCCTCCATCATAGAGATCTGCAGCGGCTCTCCCCCGCGGCATTCCATATCCATCGTCGCCAACTGGAGCCAATTGAACTGCCATGTCAGAGGTGCCATAGCTGCTGTGAGGACGATCATACTCTCCTCTAAAAGGAGCTGGAGAAGCACCTCTGGCAGAGCCGTGCGGTGACGCTGCTCCGTGATAGCGATGATCGGATCCTCGCTGCTGAGACATGCTCGCCTGCGAGCCATTTCTAATGTGGCCGCTGTAGGGATTAGGTGATGCAGAATGGTATCGCTGATCGCCACTCATTCGTGGTTGAGGTGATGTACCACGTGGGGGTGCTGGCGAAGCTGCCCGAGGCATATCGTTTCCACGCGTCGTCGGCCGAGAGACTGGCGAGGCGGCCCCATGCCCAGCATTTCCGAACGAGTCACGAGCGGGAATCGGTGAAGCTGCTCGAGGCATATCGTTGCCACGCGTCGTCGGCCGAGAGACTGGGGAACCTCCCCCGTGTCCGGCGCCCCCAAAGACAGCACGCGTGTGATCTGCGGCCTTCTTGGTGGCTTCCTTCATAGCACGAGACGTGACTGCAGGCGGTGGTACGCCTAGTCGAGAAACAGGGGCTTGGTTATTATACGAGGGCGGTGCCTCCCGGCCATTGACTCGAGCTAATCGTGGCTCAGCTCCTGGAGCTGGCGTGGCAATGCCATGATAATGATCGGCAGACATGCGAACGGACGACTGTTTGGCCAAATTGGCTTCTTTGAGTTCGGCCAGGGCCACTGCGATTGGGTCTAATGGTTCAGCTTCAGTGTCCCGAGACTGTCCACGAGTTTTCTGGGTATCGGGAGTTGTGACAGGAAGGACATTTTGTCCAATGCCCAAGGCGAGGCTGGCGTTTGCGTCAATCGGGTCAGGGCTTGCCGTTCGTTCCTGCGACATGATGAGTATTTCTTCCTTGCATCGATCAAATATAGTCAGTCATCATACCATTTCTCCTCGTGGGTTATGTGTGACATGCCAGGTGCTTCTATTCTGCACTGGAGACTGTGTTTCCTTGGTACTCTTGCGACGAAAAGGGCTATGATTTTGGAAAAATCCGCTCTTCTTCTTGAGTACTCTCTTTTCCGGACTGGGAGCATCGACTGCATCCTGCTTTATGGGCGACGTCTTCCCACTCGGTGGCTCCACGCTACTCATTGAAGTCGGAATGGAACAGTCACTATGAGAAGCTCCGCTAGATGGTCTGACCGATTGCGTATGCGAACTCCTATCGTCGGAGGGAGGCCCAACTGGGCCAGTCCGGCACAACATCGTCATTCCATCCATGGGATAAGGATCATGAGGTACAGGGGCGAGAGGGCCATGCTGATTGGCATCGTATTGGGGAGGTACCTGTTGTCCCCGTGGTTGTTCGTCTATCGCATTTCGCATCGCTGGCGGAGGCATTTGAGGATTTGCAGTCGCGTCTCGGCTGCATGACTGCGCTCGCTCTCGATGCGCCAGATTATTGGCAAGCATTGATTCTGGGTCATGATGAGACTCGAATGTCGATGGCTGTGGCGAGGATGAGCGAAAGGCGGGGTTGATATTTCGTGGAAACTGGGCCACTGAGTAGGATTCATCCTCTGAAACTTCAGACTGGCCATCATTGACATCGCCTCGGCAGAAATTGATGTACTTGGGCGGGTCTGGGATCTCTTGGCCGGTCCCTTTCTCGGTTATGAAATGGACGATATCTTTTTCGACTTCCATATTCTCCAAAGAAAGCCGTACCTTTTCGCACGACGCGTCGTCACTGACACAGACTGTAGAGGCAATGTTCGCAAATGTCCACAGACTACTTTTCGTGAAGTCGAGTCGCTCCTCTTCAAGATCTTGGAATTTGTCTGCTGCCGCCTTCCACTCCCTGTTCCACCTTGCCGTCGTTTCTTCCAGGATCTTTACTGCACTTTCATAGTCTTGGTTGGCCGTGGCAAGGGAGATCTGCGTCTTTTCCAGCTTGGCCTTGTTACGACGTTCCTCCTGTCCCATGACCATATGTCCCTGAGCCAGGTAACCTTTGATTTTTAAGCACTCCTGTTCGTACTTATCGCGCGTCTGTATTGCCCAAGGTGAGTATATGCCGGCAGACCAAATCGAATGGAGCAGTATTCAAATACAACATGCTTACCTTGTTCACTTGTTGAGTCTGCTGCATTTTTGTTTTCAGAAGTTTTTCAACCGTGCCTTGAACAATCTTTCTTCTTTCCTTCATTCCCCCAGCAAACGCGGCCAAAGGCTCTTCAAGTTCGG
>SRPX01000384.1:0-25820 GCA_018360215.1 Claviceps spartinae
TAAACAACTGGTAACATGGAGCATAAAGAGGCAAACACGAAATGTGCGCCTCCGCTACGCGTCGCCGCACGATTTCTTCAGTTTTGCCTAACAAGTCTACAACGCAGGCGGTAATACAGGGCAGAAGTCACGTGCACACCTTACTACATAGGTACAGTCTACAAACTGAAATGGCCCCGCCCCTGCCCCGCCCCTGAGGAGGAAGCAAGACAGACACAGTCTCACAGACATCAACAGTGACGACCAATCAATCCATGGGCACCATGACCCAAAAACTCATTATTTGTAACAGAAAGAGTCGTTGAAAAGGGCGCCAGTACCTAGTACCTCATAACCACGGATCCGACAGCCATGAGACGATAGCGCGGAGAGCGAAGGAAGTTGGAAACGGCAGCGGGGGCCAAAGCGCTGGGAGCGAAAGGCTAGAGACCAACCACCATTAACTGATCATGATTCATGCCGCTTTGACAGGTTAGTAGGAGGTAGTTACCCTCAGCCTTCACTCTGTTGTGAACTCCCAAGCCTTGACAGGAGTTTCCAGGCTGTGATGCGCAACCGAGTAACACACAGATGAGCGATTCCAACACGTGCCTTGACGGCAACCAAATGCAAACAATGGCGAAAAAGAGCACAACACCGGCTTGGCTCCTCAGAGGTTAAAGAGAAACACCAAGCTCAACAACGAATCGAAGTAAGGGCGGGCGGAACAGCAAAACAGTCGATAAATGCCCGAAGGACCTAGGTGCTAACCTTAACCCCACGGTCCAGCATGACCCGGGCCTTGTTCCTCTGTTTCATAGAACGAGAATCACCACCACTCTGACTCATGCTATGGGAGGCAAGAAAAAAGAGGAACATATCTTGGACGATTGACTGCCTAGTGGAAGATTGACTCGTGAGTCGTGGAAGATGACCGTTGTGGACTCGTCGAGTCGTGGTGTCCTGACTCCTGAGCGTCGGTCTTTCTCCGCCTCCAGCAAGAACGCATTGTTTTGTGAGGATATAAATCATGGCCATGTCTCTCGATTTCTAAAAAAAAAGAAACAAAGAAAATAGCAAAAATACATTCCTTTCAACAACAAAGCGAGGCTGGCCTCGTCTGATTCTATTACACTCCTTCCCGGCCCTCTCTCCCAATGAGATCACACTCTTTTCTTTTCTGCGGCGCCTTGCTGTGCAATGCCGCCGCCGCCCTTCATATTCCCTACATTCGTTCCCCCTCCCTCTTGCAGGGCTACGTCCCAACCACAGGCCCGGACGGAAAACCACCATCCTGTCTCGACGCCGGCCCCGACGATGTCACTCTTTACAATACCTCCCTGCCCAGTAAGCGCTCCGTTGACGGGTCCTGCGGCGCCCATCAAAGTCTCATCGACAAAGCTTACAAGGATTGCGCGGTTCGGGCTCGTGCCGGAGAAAAAGTCGCCCGGGCCAATGACACTGCGTCCTCGACTTTGCTCAAAGACATCTTCAAGGACGACAGCGACCAGACGCGGAAGCATGTCGCGGACCACCTCGCCAAGATTGCTGCCGAGTGTGAGAGGAAAGGCGCGGGGGCTACCCCGGTCACCTGCGGATACTGCAAGCAAGGTATAGCCGGGGTGACGATGCTGACTCCGGGCTTGAAGGATGGAGATAACCCAGTCACGCTGTGTGATGCTGCTCTCCACACGGAGACGAATGGTTGCGATAGGCAGGTCCTTGGGGATGTTCTCTTGCATGAGCTGTCGCATTCGTGGGGGCTGACACATGATAATGGCTACGGGATCAAGGCTATTCGCGGGTTGACTTCGGCGTTGAGCTTGAATAATGCTGATAGCTACACTTATTTTGCCAGAGCGGCTAAGTTGGGATGTAAAGTCGGAGCTGAGCGTCTCGTTGAGGACGGCAAAGGCAACAGCGACGACGACAGCGACGACAGCAGCAGTGATAGCAGCAACGACAGCAGCAACGTCGGCAACGATGACAGTAGCAATCTCGGCAGCAACGTCGGCAGCAACGTCGGCAACAGCAATACCGGCGACGATAACAGCAACGACAGCAGCAATGTCAGCAACGACGACAACACCAACACCAGCAATGTCGGCAACATCAGTAACGGCAACGGCGACAATACCAACGTCAACAACGGCAACGACAACAACTCCATCGGACAGATGAATCCCCCTGGGCAGCCAGCCGGCGGCAACTCTGGCCCGGAGCCACCATCCGGAGGTCCACACCGGGCACAAGGCGGTTCCGGCAACACGCCCACGCCTCCAGCAAAATATCCTGGCAGTGCGCGGTCCTCGTCTACTTCCTCATCCACGTTCTCGTCCACTTCCTCATCTACTTCCTCATCTACTTCCTCCTCCCCTCTTCCTACCGGAAAACCTCCAGGCGGACGACAAGGTGATTCCGGGACCATGCCCACAACATCAGCAAAAGGTCCTGGCGGCGCGCGGCCCTCACCCACTTCCTCCTCCCCTCGTCCTACCGAAAAGCCTCCAGGCGGACGACAGGGCGGTTCCGATGATGTGCCCGACAGTTCGGCCAAAAGCCCCGGGACTGGACCGCCCTCCTCCCCCCCTCAGCCTCTTTCTGGAAAGCCTGCAGGAGGACGACAAGGCGGTTCCGGCAATGTGCCCAACATTCTAGCCAATGCCCCTGGGGGTGAACAGGCCTCTTCCCCGTCATCCTCATCATCCCCTCTCCCCGTTTCTGGGAAGTCATCAGGAGGTCAACAAGACGGTTCCGTCCGCGTGCCCAAGTTTCAAGCCCATGCCCCATCGCCGTCAACAACCCCGTCCTCCCCGTCCTCCCCCCCTCCTGTTTCCGGGAAGTCGTTCGGAGGAGGACAAGGCGGTCCCGTCATCGTGCCCAATATTCAAGCCAATAGCCCTGGGAATGGACAGGTCTCTATCCCGTCGGCCCCCCCTCCTGTTTCCGGGAAGTCATCAGGAAGACAACAAGGCGCGTCTGGTTACGTGCCCAACAGTGCAGCCAACATCCCCGGCAGTGGACAGCTCTCTTCTCCATACTCCCCCCCTCCTGTTTCCGGAACGCCTCCAGTCGGAGGACAAGGCGCTTCTGGTTACGTGCCCAACAGTGCTACCAATGCCCCTGGGACTGGACAGTTCTCTTCTCCATATTCCCCTCCTGTTTCTGGGACGCCTCCAGTCGGAGGACAAGGCGCTTCTGGTTACGTGTCCAACAGTGCTGCCAATGCTCCAGGAAGTAGACAGCTCTCTTCTTCGCCGTCTGTCGCCAATGCCCCCGCGAGTGGACAGCTCTCTTCCCCACCCTCTGCCGCACGTGTAGGCACACAAGTCCACCGTCGAGGCATTTCAGCCGTGGGACGCCGTGGCAGAATCCAGATGGCGACCGCATAGTGCTCCCGGCACATTGTTTGCCGGCACATTCGAGACGACCCAATTTTTGTTTTGGGATCGAGCGCCGAGGATATAGACACCTTGCTAGAGGCAGTGACATCCGGGTTATTCAGACGGTTAGCCGGGGATAGAGAGGGCGGAGGATACTCGAGGTCCCTGTATATAATGTATATATATAATCAATCGCTGGCTCTCAAGGAGTTCAGGGGAATAATACATGCCTCTAGAGATTCTTTCAGAGAATGTAGTAGTCGAATATTGCGTTTTTAATTTGCATTCATCAGATACTGGTCCCAATTATTGCCCCTTGTCTACCGTCTACCGTCTACCGTCTTTCCCGGAAATTTACAGGAGGCCAAGACGTGCGCCGGCCACGAGCCCGGGCCCTGACCATGATCACCCCCAAGACCATGATGGTCCCTGTTCACATGGCCAGATACTTTCTCCTGAGTCCTATAGTCACCGTTAGCAAATCCAGAGACTTGTAATTGCGCCCCACGACAACAGTGGACACCGACATCGACACCGACGCCAATCCCAGACCAGACGCTCCCCGAGATGCCTCTGAGGCAGAGGGCTAATCTGAATCTTCAATCGGGCCATGCAGGGCACTGTGGACAAAGTGAGACTTTTTTGAGGGGAACTGTGGAATGGAAAAGCAGATATCCTTGCACCGTTTTTCTACCTTTGAGCACCATCACATTCACATTCACACAACACCCTTGCAAATCGCAGTTGAAAAAGGGTGAAAGAAATGTGCAACGTAGCAGCAGTACGCGCCTTGCTGCCAGTGTTTATATATTCCCATGCACGCACATCGCCACATAGGTAGCAGGTGCTAAACATAAATAAAACGCAATGTAAAATCACAAGGATGCCAGATTTTCGCTTCCATAAACGTCATAACCCAAAAAGAAGCCCCAAAACAAGCTCAATAAGAAAAGGTGAAAACATAGCCCCGATTAGTTCATTTCCGCTCCGCATTCGCAATGGCCGCCTCCAGCGCTTCTTGCAGATCGAAATGGAAATACGGCCGATTGAGACCCTGGACAGCCACAAGACGGGCACTTCCCGGGTTGCGCGGCACGTCTTTATCAGAGAACCGCGATACGTCAAGGTCCGATTCCTCATTCTCGATATCGGACTCCTTGAAAGATTTGTCTACCTTGTCGCCTAGCTCTAAAGCTTCGGCGGCCTTGGCTGCGCTGTCGGAGCCACCGAGGTCGGCGATGCTGAATATGGTCTTCCAGTGGCCGGGGCCTTCGCCGGGGCCGGGCTTTGGAGATCGGTAGCCGAATCCGGCGGCGGCGAGGGCACGTTTTGTCCATCGGTTTTCGATATTGGCAAAGTGCCAGTCGACTGCGTTGGGGGCGGCGTATCGGTCCAGCTGGTTGCGGACGTCGATGAGGGCCTGGGCAGCGGTCACGTCGATGTTGTTGACGGAGGAGAAGTCTAAGACGATGGATTTGAGCGTTGGACGGTCGTCCGTTTCGTCGAGGACTTGATTTCGAGGCATGGGGTCGTTCCATGGTCGGTCCTGTCGCGGCATTAGCATATTGGGAATTCGAGGCCAGAAGAAGGAAGAAGAAGAAGAAGTTTACCCCTAGTTTACCAACAGTGTCGGGATCTGTTCGTTGAGTTTCCCTGAATATCATCTCGGTAAGATGGTTCATGTACAAGCCCGCGTTGGGATAGTTGAACCCCTCAGCGAACCGATAGACGAATACACCAGGGTAAGGACTCCGTACAAGGACCCTCGGGTTCGATCCATCCTCGTGCTCGAGCGACAAGAACCCAGTGCGTAACGATTCATCTGTCTCCTGGACCACGGCCTCGCCAGCGTTCTTTGAGCCTTTCGCCTGGTTAGCCCTGGCCGTCCGGATGCGAGCCACGCCGAGAGCGCGGCCGCGGCTGAGGAACAGTCGCCAGATGAGGACGACGGCCGACATGCCAATCGTAGTATAGATGCCAATCTCGATAGTGGAAAAGATGGTGACGAGTACGCCGGCCAGAAAGATGGGCACTTCGAGTGGAGAGACGCGCCAGAACTGGAAAATGACCCGAGGCGGCGTAATGACGTCGCCCACGGCATGGATAATGACGGCAGCGAGAGCGGCGTTGGGAATGTAGTAAAAGACTGCTGGAAGGGCGTACAAAGCCAACAGGACAACCAGGGCTGTGATGACACCTGCAAAGGGCGTTCGGACACCAGCCTTGGACTTGATGGCCGTTCGCGAAAAAGATCCAGTGGCAGGGTAGGCCCCCAAGAAAGGAGCAAGCAAGTTTGTGACGCCAATGGCTACAAGTTCTTGCGACGGATCGATGACGTAGTTGTTGATGCGGCCAAAGGATTTTGAGATGGAGATGTGCTCGATCAGCATGACGATGATGGATGAGGGGATCTCAGAAGCGAATGCGGATATGATGCGGCCATTGAGTTCGGGGACGGCAGCATGCTGGAAACCTGCAGGCTGTTAGTATACACTGGACGCTCGAAACGAGTTGTGGCCTGACAATTTATGGCCTTGACAACAGATTACAAAACTTGTGGCTCAAATGGAAGACATCAAATTGAAAAGCCACTGTAATTTGCCAACATACCTCGAGGGACATCCTTGATCAGACTGAAGCTCGGCTGCTTTTTGTGCGAGACATTGACACCAGCACTGATTGCGGTGTAAAGAAGAATGACAAAGACAGTGCGGAGGGTGGACATGAAAAAGTACGTCTTTGCACGATGCGGCTGTCTCTTGGACATGTATGAGCATATTTCGCGGATGAGATACAGCATCAACAGCGCAGTGAGACCGAGCGCAGCGTCGAGCTTGGCAGTCGAAAGATTCTTTAGCGTATTGATAATAACCTTATACGGAGCCTCTCTCGTGTTGACGCCACTGATGCCCAACAGCTTGGAGACCTGGCCGGCAATGATGTTGACCGCGGAGCCAGTCATGAAGGCGCATATGGCGGGTAGAGGAATAAACTCAACGACCCAGCCCAGACGAGCGAGGCCGAGGAATACGATGACAGCTCCGGTAATGACAGCTAGGGCTGATGCAATGACATGGCCCGGAACATCAGGGATCTGGTTCCTGGCCTTGATCACGACATCTCCTGTTACTTGAGACATGACGGCGACGGGCTACATGTTGGTAAGCCTTTGCTTCAAAACAATCGCCTGGCGAGTCCGCCTGGTCAGTGGTGGCTGTTCTCGGTACTTACCCCGATGGTGATATCCTTGGACGTGGCAAAGAACCAATATATAACTACACCCATGAAGGAAGTATACAATCCATATTCCACAGGAAGCTGTGCTAGCTGTGCGTAGGCCATTCCTTGAGGAACAACGACGGCTCCAACAGTGACGCCTAGAGGATGTGTCAACAATTGCGCGTCCAAAATGAGTCGGGCATGGCAGTATCACGGATCTTGGATGTCCATTTAATGGTCTTGCGCTTACCTGCAATCAAATCACCTATGAACCACGTCCAGTTGTACTTGCCGATCCACTGGATAAAGGGAAACAGACGGCTGACGTATCGCGCGACATCATCACCGCTGGGAGTGATATCTGCCAGAAACTCTCCGACAGTCGGTTCATACTCGATAAATAGATCAGCATTCGAGATGGAGGGCACGTCATCGTCGCGGTCGCGGTCGTCCGAGTCGTAGCCCACTGCCTTGGCCAGACGGTCTTTGAATGTAGGCGTGATGGTCATGGTGGTCAAGCTGGTCAAGCTGGCTGCGGCTTGCAGATGGATGTTTCATGCAGGATCGGACCGGCGCAGCACGATGAGAAACAAGCAAGACAGCAATTCACGTGTCTTGGCGGCCACTCTGTTCAAGCCAAGGTGTAACGAGCGAGATAAGTGGGCGCGTCTCGCTCACGTGGGAAGAAGCTGAAGAGAAGAAAGTTCACAAAGGATTTCAAGGGCTTAATGATGCCAGGATCAGGGATGGATGAAACATTGAATGGGTGAGTGATATCGGGCGAAGAGCTGGAGAATGTCTGGCTAGTAGCTACGTACATATGTAGCATCGAGCGACCCTGAGAAGCTTTAGATACCCCAAGCTCGTTGTCGCCATCGTCTCAAGTCCCCGCTGGCTGGTACCATTGGGGAATAGACGAGTCAGCAAGCAATCTGGGAATGGGGCACAGCGGAGCCCCGGACAAGATGGTTGCGTGGGCGAATCGTCGCAGAAGAATGTCAAACAGCACAAGTTACAACGGCGATTCGCATCTTGTGAGCTTGTGAGAAGCGGAGGCGATGCTTTGTCAAGACAGCCGCCGAATTGCGTGCTTTACCCTTTCAGCCTCGGGCCCAGAAAGATCCTCATTGGGACTGGCCAGCTGGAGCCAGCTGCAACCGATGGAGATGTCCCAATCGCGTGCTGACAGGGGGCGGGTAGCGTGCCAATCTAAGCCAATCTGAGCCAATCTAAGGCCATCGTGCCTTCCCTGTTGCCCACTGCCGCGCATACCGAAGACTGAACTTCAATATGTACCTAAACCTGCTTCACGTCGCGCCTCTCAATCCGAAATTCGAATCGCAGCCATCAATCTCGCCAACGCTTCCATCTCGCAGTGCAAACCCTTGCCGAACGAGCCATGGGTCGACTTTCCGACGTCACACGATCTACGGGCGGTCGGTGATACTGAACTTTGTTGCCTCTTGACAGCAGTTGACACTGGACAGGCAAGTACATAACGTAAATCGCGATAAGACTATGTACTTGGCTTCCAATGTCAATTCCTCTACGGCGTGTGCCCTTTTGATTCACATATCGGAGCCCAAGGTATTTAAAATGCCCCAGGCCTCGACTCTCGACTCCCATGGCATCATCACTGCCACAAACGGCGCAATTTATCTCGCACTTATTATGCTCAGCTCCGCGTGGCTATTCGCCAGCGGCCATCATCCCCGCGTTTCGTCGACTTGCTTACTTCCGGTCGATTTGTAGTCTGCCAGTGCCAAGGGCCCAAACAATGCGTATTATTAGATGACACCATTTGCTAGCTCGCAATCCTCTGGGTAATGGTTGTCTATTCCGGCCAATACCACGGGCGGCCGGCTTTTACAGCTATCTCAATTGCACGGACGCTACTGGAACAAGCACTCAAATGGCTTCGTTTGCTGGTACGCTTTGGTCTGCAGGTACCTATGTGATAAGGGCGGAATTTCTGCACTTCAATCCCTTGTTGTTACCTATGCCTCGAACCTGCGAGACTATCGCTTGCCCGCCCGGCGGATTCATCTCAAAGCGCGAGGTGCCTCAGCGTCGAGCGCTTCACGCACCGTTTTGCAAATGTTATGATGATATAGTACCTATGGAATACAGCGTTCTAGATTCGTTTGCCTAACGCTTGGGCCTTAGGGTAGGCACTCTGAATAGGTACCTAGTTGAAGCTTGCAAGGTTCATCACTCCAGGGACCAGAACTGTCACGTTATGCTTAAGATGGCAGTCCGGAACGGCGGAACCCTCGAGGACAGCGTGCGCAAGGACTTCTTGCGTTTCCTGAGCTTTCACCAGCTATGATACCCAAATGACCACCAGGTCAGACCTCAAACCAAATGTACCACCACGCGACTTTGTATATTGCTAGGTGTTCCTGCTAGGCTGCTATACTCCCTTTAGTACCCAACACACCATTTTTTGCACCTTGAGAACAATAAGTCAAAAGTCTCGTTTACGAAACTTGATTAATTCTTCTTCTACTCTTCGGTCGCGAGTTCGTCGCCCAGACCGTGCTCAATTTATTTGCATACCTTCTAACTTCCAAGCCAACGAGTCGTCATCTCCCCACAGTCCCCAGAGGTGGAATGTGGATCAGCCGACAGGGGCGGCAATGGCATTGAGAAGTCCATGCGCCGCAAGTAGCCCCCGTGGTTCATCGGGCAGTGCCCTGCAGCGGGAGTTTCTAGAGTGTGCGATAGGTATCTTCATCATTCATGTCAGGTATGTACATAGGTACATCTCTGTACATAGTTCCCGGCTTTCTCGGCAGCATCTTACGGAGGCGGAGTACAGTTCCACCCAATCGTGTGGGACCCGTGCAGCGCGGACCCACCCATGAATATCAGATCAGATCATGGATTCATGGATGATGGACCCCTGTCAGTGGTCGCAGCGCAAGTTCACACAGCTTAGCGCCTCTTTACATGCATATGCACATCGTCGGCAACATAGTACAGCACTTTTTACGAGGCAACAACGCGCATCGCGTCTCATGCGCTTTAGCAAACATCAATCGAGGTATCGGAGTATACAGGGTACAATTTTTTCAACCATGTAAGAACAAAAAAAATCTCAATGCTCAACGCAAAACTCGGATTGAGCTAGCCCTCACAGCTATCCGCACCGAAGACCTTTCCCCCTCCCGAGCCGCCTACCGCGTCGCGCCTAAACGGCACAATCGTTCAACGCATCGCTCTTCAACACCGTAATCGGCTCTTTCGCTCGCCGACAGAGTTTCTTGTTCTCCAACAAGAGACGCAGGAGCCCTTATTATGTGCGACCTCGCGAAATGGCGACGCGGATGCTTCGATGGGGTGGTGATGTCGGATAATGAGGAGCTTTAGGGAAAATTCGTGAATAAATCTACGCGGAGTGATTCGCGTATTTACCTAGTGCTGCTAGGCTCTCGGCGCTGGGGTTTCCGGATGGGTTTCATGGAACTAAGCCGGATGAGGCGGCGGAAGAGGTTTGTGCTCGTTGCGAAGACATCTCATGCCCATTGCCGCTTTGATGTCGAGCTATGATATATGGATTATGGTTATGGGTGAATATGGTAGAGTAGCTGGTGTATGTGCAAACACATAGGAGTCCTCGCATTATATGGGAAGAAGTCCCTCGGACGTTGGATCATCAGGGACTGGGAAATCCTAAGGTATTGCGATTGGACCGCCACAGAGCCCATCCCCAGGGAACGACGGAATCGTCGACCTCTCATTAGCACAGATGCCCGATAGGCATTTTTGCATGGATTGCTCTAGTAGTCTAGACATCATGTGTTTATCTATATGCACAAACAACTTCTGCAAAACAGCCCGACTGTAGGTTCGGACGAGGAGAATGACCATCACGTTTGGAAGTTCACCTCGTCCTCTGTATTCTCAAATGTAGGGACAAAAGGCCTGGAACATGGATTGCGAAAACTAGGGCCAGTGGATAATGACTCCTCTACTTGAATATCATTTGATGCACGCGCACGAGTGACGAAAGAACATAAGTACAGCAAGGATCTGAAGATTCGGCAAGTCGCTTGCCTAAGTTGCCTTGCCAGTAGCGCTGATCTGCAGCAAAAGCCCTTTGCAAGTCCTGCACTATCCAATAATGTGATTTCTCATTCTAGAGACTAGAGCAAAGCTGCTGCACAGCTCGCTGTATCCCCAACACAGCCCCTGAACAAGAGATTAAAGCTTGTCTTCTTCCCCAGCATTAGCCGCCTTCTCAGCAACGAGCATCAAATTCCGAGGCGACACCCACTCCTCAAAAATAGGCACTACATCCACCGCCTGCGCACCCTCTTCCGTCAAAAACCAAAACCGATCCATAGCAATCACACTCTCGACGACCTTGCAGCACAGCACGCTCAGCGTCCACAATATAGAAACCTGGCCCTCACACGCCCCATAGCGCTCTTCATACGCACTCAGTTCTTCTACCGTAATGGTATCCCGCGCCACGCCCAAGCAATCCATCGCACGATGCGCAAACGTAGAAAAACTGGCCAAATCGCCCTTTCGTGTACCCCATATAGGCCGCCCACCGTCCACGGTGCCAACATCTAGTGCCTTGTCATGGAAGATCTTTTCCAGGATGACACGGTAGAGACGGCGTTTGCTAAAGACGGAGGGCCCAGCTGAGATAGTCGGCCTTTCTGCTGATTTCTTCCAATTGTGAGGAGACTGACAGGCCGTCATGAGAGCCGTGGGACTGAGCTGCAGGCCGCGCTGTTGCAGAGCCGCGCTGATAGGAAAGCCAGTAGGGTGACTTGGTGATCTGGGCGTGATGTGGTTGTAGCAGCAGCCTATGATAGCAACGGCGTCGACGCACGGAATGGTCGCAAAATATCGCAGCATGTGTTCTGTTAGGCTTCCACAGGCGTGGAGGCCGACCAGCATGCACTTTTCTCCGCTGGCCCATTCTTCGACCGTGGTGGCTAGGGCTGGGGAGCCGTCTATCCAGTACACCGAAGCTTTTAGCCGGCTCTCTGGTATGTCCAAGGAAGCGGCAAAGGCTTGTGAGCCCGCAATTTGTGATGAGCTGCCGTCGATGGAGAGGACACGCAGGTGTGGGAATAGGTAGGCGAGGCAGATGGAGAGGTAGCCCTGTCCAGAGCCCATGTCGATGATGCGGCTGATGCCCTTTTGCTGGCAGATGCCGTGGATGTATGCCACTGCTCTGGACACCTCGGCTGTCTTCTTCGTCTTCATGCGCAAGGTCAGGATATCTGGGAGGAGGATCGTCGGCCCTGGACGTTGCGCTCGGGGCAGGGCGAGAGACTTCAGCGTACGTAGCCACCTGGCCAGCGATTCTGGTCGTAATTCCACACCTTGAGGCTTGTTGTCTGTCTCTTCCGCCGGCTTTCCTTCATCTTGGTCGATGCTGTCTATGAGATCCTGCTGCGCCTGACGAGGGTCCGGCCAGGAAGACCACCAGGCGGTCCATTCAGGCGGCAGCTTATCCCAGGCGCCGTGGATCAGCGCATCGTTGACATGGATACCACCGGTAACCTGACGCACGAGAGGCGAGGCAAGGAAGTCGCAAAGACGATCGGTATAGTGTACTGCATCGTCGTACTCGTCCGGAAGGGTGAGCATGGACGATGATAGACGACGGGTACAGACGGGTTAAACGGTAGAGGCGGGCATCAGGCAATTCTCCCAGCCACCAGCTTTCAAGGGACTTCAAGGCCCGTGTACAACTTGTGTGCCAAAAAAAAAAAGGGTCTTGAAGTCACGTGCCGCATCGTCTTTCCCTTTCTCCTCTTTTGAAGGTCTCCTCTTTTCCTCGCTCTGCACTCCCATATCGGGATTCGGAGTTCATTGTTCGCAACTTCGCGCACGGCCGCGAGACTAAACCACCAGACCCTCAACCTCGATGGCCGCGGCCCCAGACTATCGAAGCGCTCGATGGAGTTGGGCACCATCTCCAAGCTCCATCTGTCATAGCCTCTCAGTCGCTCGCCGATAGACAGCTACTCATTGACGTCACGCTTAACGCAAGTCTACTCTGTACACAAGCTTTCAATATACCTTGGACATCTCCGATAGAGGGCGCTGCGTTTGATTTAAAATAAATTTTTTATTGTGGCGCGCTATCCGCCGTTATTTGCCGCCCCCCCTGGTGATCTTCATCGGCTGGGCACAGTCTTGTTTAAAGTGTAATGTATGAAATATAAAGACCTGAGGCGCGAAGCAATCGCCCCACGGTCGACGGTCGATTTAGAGAGGCTGAACTTTGGAGGACACCCCATTGTCGAAAGACGAGAACATCGCGACACGCCGGCACATTGAACGCAGACTTCGTTGCGACAGTTTATTGAGTTAAAATGGCCGATAACGTGGAAAAAATGGAGAGCAAACCCAAGGCGTTCGAGGAGCCGAAGTCTCCGTCGTCGACGTATCGCACCATGGACTTGATATTGCGCGTCTTGTCCGTTATTGTGTCTCTCGCGGTGTTGGTGCTCGGCGGCGTCAGCACTGCCCAGTCGGGTGTTTTCCTAATCGGCATTCTCGGGGCTCCGGTATGAAGTTTTCTTCTTCCAAGATAATGTTTCTGGCACGGGCAAGTACATACTGACGCCCAAAATCAAGGCTGCCTGCGTGATCCTCTGGTCTCTTCTACAGTTCGGCCTCTCCAATACGCGCTTCGAGTACATGAACCTCCGGTCCCGCTTCAGAATGGTCATTGGGGTGTTGATCACGATTGGATACGGCATCGCGGTCATCTGCCTGGGTCTGTTCCGGCCGTGGTGGGCCAACGGTCAGGGTGGTTACAATCACGACCACAGCGAGCACGTTTGGTTAGTGCCTAATAACGGACTTATCATCGATTTGACTCTGGCGGGGTTGGTTCTGGGTTGTTTGGCAACGTACGTATGACGCTCTGATGTCTAAGGGCAAAGTCCTTCTGTTGTATGTGTTAGACGACTAATTCGGTTTTGCTGGTGCACAGGGTCCTTCAAATTGCCATTTGCTGGGTTACATTGCGCAGGCTAACGCTTCAGCGGAGGAACGAGGCAGTCTAGACGAGTGTGGTGGCCATTGATTGGCATTCTCAGCATATTTACTCATCTTAGGAAGCCTCATTGGTTCGTCGTATCCATAGTTCCGCGCAGAGAATGGCACCTCAGAATGGAGGGAACGACGATTTTAGTGTCCCGTGAGCATGCCACGAGGATGAATAGCACGGGCAATTCGGGCCACAACTCGCCTCATTTCGTGAGCAAATCGGTTGTGTTACAACGGAGTAGCCACTCAGTTGTACAGCAGTACCTACATATACCCTCGATAGAGTGCTTCCTACAGAGCACAGATTACACTGTGCAGGACAGCCTTATACATACGCACCTCTGCCGGTCCCGAAACGCATGTCATGTCGTGCTTGTGTTGCGTGAAACAACGGATGATGCACCGCAGATCTGTCTGAGGTCTCCCATGAATCATGATGTTCCGAGCCACATCTGGCAAAGCGCCCATCAATCCGGCAAAATCCCCACAATTTTGCCCGCCCCATCTGTCCTCCCGTGGCGCGTCTCGTTGGCACCATTTTTTAACTCTACAACTGCCATCGTATCCTCATTGTACAACGCGACATTCCTATCATGACAATCGACCCACGCGACGCTCGCCATCTATCTCTGCACGCTGCTTAAGATCACGCGTTTTCCCCACCGCTTCCGATTTATTTGCACTCTTTCCCTCTCGCGAATCCCTTGCGAAGGGCGTACCCATCACACTGTCACTGCCACTGGGTGAATATTCAGGTGCTCGCTAGTGACAAATCGCAGGTTTTGCTCGCGAGTCAGCCGGCGATACCTACCGCGCATACGAGCGACCCCAACGATTTACATCGAGGACCACGGAGAAAAACAAAATGTCAGAATGGGCGAAACTCAAAGTCGTAAATCTGAAGGCCGAGCTTAAGAAGCGAGGCCTTCCCCAAGCAGGACTGAAGTCAGAGCTCGTGGCGCGTATTGAAGAATTTGATGCCGCGCAGCAGGCCGAGTCCTCCCATAATGAACTCGAGCCCGTCGCACAGGATGATTCACCTCAGACTGTCAACGACAATGACAACGCGACACATCACGAGGAGCCGGCTTCAAATGGAATGATAGAGTCCGACGTGGTGGTGGAAGAATCAGCCGCGCATGAGCAGCCTTTGGGTGGCTCGGGCGGTTCAAACGCCGCCGAGGAGATTCTCCAGTCTGATGATACCTCTGCTCCAATAGAGCCAGAGCAAGCGCCAGAGGCCGAGAAAGAACCAGAGCAGCAACCGCCTGAGCAGGAAGTAGTGCAGGAATCAGAACAGCAGCAGCCGGAACGAGCGGCCGAGCACGAGCCAGAACAGCAACGGGCGGAACAAGAGATCGAACAAGAACCTGAACAGCAACAGCCCAAGCAGGAGGCTGAGCAAGACCTCGAACAGTCCCAGCAGCAAGAGACGGAGCCTAAGCCTATCTCAGCATCAATAGCCGATGAAGCTCCATCTCAAGACCGTGATCCAGCCGTTACTGACACCGCACAAGACCAAGACGAAGACGTCATTATGGAAGACGCAGTAATCGCAACAGAAGAACCGCAGACTGCCTCATTCCATCCGGAATCTCCCTCCAGAGCCGCACCTGTGCCCGTCGAACCATCTCAGCTCGAGTCGCAGAAGCGCAAACGCCGGTCCACCAGCCCTGTACCTCGAGATGAAGACATTGCCAGGAAACGGGCGCGCGCCACGTCTCCCTCACCTGTCAGACAGCACAATACTTTCCACTACCTCCCAGACGTCGACTACGATCGCCACGTCGAGCCGTCCATTCACCCGGCGACGTCAGCCCTCTACATCAATAATCTCATGCGTCCCCTCCGTCCAGCCGATCTCCGTGCTCACATCGTCGCTCTGGCTGCCGCGCCCGGTAGCTCTCCCGACGACGACATAGTCATCAAGTTCCACCTGGACTTCATACGCACCCACGCGCTGATTTGCCTCTCGTCCGTCTCAGCCGCCTCACGCGTCCGCCAGCTGCTCCACGGCCGAGTCTGGCCCAACGAGAGCAACAGAAAGGCGCTTCACATTGACTTTATCCCCCCCGACAAGATGGACTCATGGATCGCCACGGAAGAAAGCGGCGGCAGACGAGCCGCCACCCGCTGGGAAGTCACCTACACACCCTCCGCAGACGGAAGCACCATCCACGCAGACCTCGTCACAGCCTCGCTCTCCTACTCCTCATCGAGCAACCGCCCTCTCGCACCACCGCCCTCCTCCAGGCTCCCACCCTCCGCATCCGCCATTCTCCCTCACGATAGCGTCAACTCGGCACCTCTGGGTCCACGGAGCTACTCCGACAGACTGGACGCCTACAACACCCCGCCCACCGGCCCAAGGGGAAGCGGTCCCCGCAGACAAACAGCTACGAACTCGCCTTCTTATCAGCCCCCAGGAGAGGAACAGTACACGCATACGCAGCCTGCGGTTGCGTTTAGCTTGGTCTCGGAGGATCTCGCTGAGAAGCGTCTTGCGAATATGCGCTCGTATTACGTGCGTGATAGGAGGCCGCTTGGTCGCGAGATTAACCGGTACTCGTTTGAGGATGGCTTCTCGTTTGTGGATCGCGGGCGTGAGATCTTTGAGGGGATTAGGCCTCCTCATCGGGAGAGGGGCGGTGGTGGCGGCGGTGGTAGTAGGGGGGGGATGAGGGGAGATGGTGGGAGGGGGAGACGTGGAGGAGTTGGCGGTGGTAATGGTGGTAGTGGTGGTGGTGGTTACAGGTCCAGAAGTGATCGGTATATCCCGGGTGGGGGGCGAGAAGAATCGTACAGGAGGAGGTATTAGTACCGGACTGATGATTCAGGGTGTGTTTTATCTGTGTGGTGGTGCGTGGTGTTGACTTTTTCAAAGCTGCCTGCCTTTTCTGTGCTCCCGGCTCATCAAGCATGGAATATCGGACAGCCACAGAGGAAAGAAAGGTGGGCTAATCAAGCCTAAGAGAGGAGAACTGGGGACTAAGGAGTAGGTAGCTCGGGAAGGAGATCCAGGAACGGAGAACCTGAAAAGGATGGGCCGGGATGGGACCTCCTGAGAAGGATGGCCAGACAGGGAATCCAAGCCAGGGAGAGGAAGCCGGAACCACGAACTGAATGGAGTAGCAAACAGAATTTGTAACTGGTTTTGGTCGTCAGGAGCCGACACTGGATGCTTCGAGCTACATACACGTAAAGTAGGTTCTATAGGTATTCATGTTCATGTTCGTATTCATGTTCACATTCACGTCATGTCATGCCGCGTCACGTTGCGTCACGCCACGTCATGCATTCATTTGAGGCTTAAGGTCTCGCTCGCCCGCCCACACCTTGGGAACAAACGCTGCACAGAAGAATGGGTGTCACAGGCGCAGGCTCCTTCCTGGGTGTGCTTTTGATGCTGAGGCCCCTCAATGCTCATGTAGTATGGAATAAGAAAGACAGGCTCGTTCAAGGATCCCGTACAAACTACGTGATGAAGATGAAGATGCCGGTGTCATAATTGTACGAAAGAGACACACTACGGCATGGATAGGATGTTTTGTGTGTGTGTATCTGTCCAGGTAGGTAGGTAGGTAGGTAGGTAGGTAGGTATGTGTGTATATCGTTGTTCATCCAGATCGACAACGTACAAACTTGTGTCACAGACTCACAAAGTAAGCAATCACCCACCCATGCCGTGCGATGCCGGGACCATCTCGTAATATGCCGCTTAGCGCATACAGACGGTGACCACTGACATGTCACATCACACTTCTTTCACAGGGTCATACAATAGTAGCCAAAGTAAATCACCTCAGCACATCAAGATTTAAACGCACTCGCTGCCGTGTAGGTATTCATCGACGCACAGCACCAATTTTGTCTACTAAAAACAAGTAAACGGTTCCAATCAATGGTGAAGAAACGAAAACCATTAAGAAAGCTAATCAGAAAAATAAATCAAAAATTGTCCACAACAAAACGCCAGCTTCCTCGCTTGCAAAAACCACAATAATGCTGCTTCTAAGCAGCGCTAGCCAGAGGCGTGGGCTCCACACCGACACGCTCTTTGCTCAGAACATTCAACATAAACTCCGTAGGCGTGTTGTCCTTGTACACCTTGGCAGTGCTCTTGGCAAGTCGGACATTATCCAGATACTTGTCAAAGAGGTAGGAGCTGTCCATAGGCCCGCCCTTGGCTTCCGGGTGGAACTGGGTCGAAAAGATGGGGCGCGTCTTGTGCATCATGCCTTCGTTGCTGCCATCATTCAAGTTGACAAAGTACTCCTTAAAGTCGCTTGGGAGGGTGCTGGCGTCAATCGCATACCCGTGGTTCTGGCTCGTGATGTGGCATTGGCCAGTGGTCAAGTCCAGTGCGGGAATGTTGTGGGCGCGGTTGCCGTACTTGAGCTTGATGGTGCGGGCGCCAACAGCCAGTGCCAGAAGCTGGTGGCCGAGACAAATGCCCATGATGGGGATCGAGGATGACTCCATCAGACTAGCGAGGTTGTAGACTGTCTCCTGGCAGTGCGTAGGGTCACCCGGTCCGTTGGAGATGAAGACACCGTCATAGTAGTCGGCCACCTTGTGGATGGGGTAGTTATAAGGGAAGACGGTGACGGAGGCGCCACGGCTGACCAGGCTGCGAATAATGTTCTCCTTGACACCGCAGTCAATCAGGGCTACGTGCAGGTTGGCGCCCGGAGACTCAACGACAAAAGGTGCTTTGGTGCTCACACGCTTGACCAGGTTGATCTGACCCGGGTCGATGTAGCCCTCGTCCTCATCGGCGTCGTACTCGTCACCGACAGAGATCCTGGCAAGTGAGGATCCCTGCTCGCGGAGATATGTCACAATCTCGCGGGTATCGACACCAGAAATGGCGGGCACTCCCTCACGGGCGCACCACTGGCCAAGGCTTTCGACGGCGGTCCAGTGGCTGTACTGGAGGGCCACATCGGACACAACAACTCCAGCACACTGGAGGTGAGGAGACTCAAAGTACTTGAGGAGGTTGTACTCGTCACGCTGGGTCGACGACGGCACACCATAGTTACCGATTAGCGGCTGGGTGAAAACCAAGATTTGTCCGCGGTACGACGGGTCAGACAGAGATTCGTTGTAGCCGACGAGCGAGGTTGTGAAGACAGCCTCGCCAGAGACATTGGCGTTGGCACCAAAGGCCTTGCCGTTGAAAACAGGACCATCTCGGATGGTCAGGGTGGCAGGCAAGGACTCGACGGGGGCGGTGACTCGAGATGAGTTGAAAGGAACCTTCCTGCCCATGCTTCCGGGCGTCTTCTGAGACGCCAATCGGACCTGATTGCGAAGGGCCACCGGCTTAGCAGCCGACTTCGCGAGATTGGCTGCGAGTCGAGAGAACATGGCGATGAAGTGGTTGGTGATTACGTGGGAATAGATGGAAAATATGTGGCGGTCGGTTCTGAGACGGTAGTCTAAGATGATTGAGATTTCCAGAGGTGGTCTAGAAAAAAGTTAGAGCTTCATCACACAGTTGGGAGTCATGGTGTCCCTTGGCGATGAGTCAATGCAACGAACCAGACAGATAATCCTAGAGAAGGCGTTAGCATAAATATAAACCTCCCGAAAAATCTGAGCTGGAAAAATGGACTGTGACAAAATTGATGGCGGTATCGCTCGGAAGCGGCCTCAATCGCAGCAGCTCACAAGCCGATTGCGGCACGTACCTGAGAGGTGAAAACTGAAGGGCGCCCGTTCATAAGGGCGGATTCGCAACAAGCCGTACAAACGTGCCGAGGATTAATGTGCAGAAGCACTGTAGAAGTAGATGTGATAGAACAAGATCCGGTATTTTCTTTTGCTTATGTGATTTGTGCTGTTTTGTGCTTCGCGCGGTTTGTGTGACGTGAGGATTCTGTCTGACTGGCCTTGGAGGGGAATGAAGAAAAGGATGGAATGGCCGAAGGCGGGATTGGGGAAAAAAATTAATTAAAAGGGCACAATGGGGCGTTCTGTGCCAATCTGTAGCGCTTGATTGGGTGTTGGGCTGGCGGGGTCCTGATTAGCATGCATCGATTGTCTATGAAAGTACCTACATGCAGTGTACAGGGCGTAGAGTACTCAATAGGTACCTTAGTTCGGTTGGTTAAGCAGTGAGTACATTAGCACAATGCATGTGCTTTGGCTGGAATGTGGACCCGCGCCTCGAAGCGAATTACATGGTTCTTGGCTACAGCCCGTACTGGTGAGACTCGAGAGCATTCGAAACCAAAAAGTAGTTTGGGGCTGTAGCACGAGTTGTAGTCACGCGATGCGATGCTGTTCCGCTCTCTCGCCGCGGCGTTGAATCGCTGCACCATCATCGTGACGGCGTCTCAGCGGGATCTCACACATTGCACGAAATCTATATTTTCCAGGCACAAGCATGATTATCAAGGGCCCGATGTATTTCTTCGCGTCTTTAGCAGTACTCAGCCCAGAATTTACAACGCACCCAACTCCTTCAACTTTCCAATGAAGCTGTCCACATCTTGTACCTTCTCGCCGCCCTGTCTCGCCGCGGGTTCTGCGACGCATTAGCAATGGCATGGTGAAAAATTGTTGACGCGTCAATGGGAAAGAGAAAACAAAAAGAAGAGACGTGGGAAACATTTAAGAGAACAAAAGGAAAGAAACCCACCCGTAACTTTCAACACCTTGAGGCGCTTCACATTTTCTATGCCAAAATCCGCCAGCGTCGTCTTGATTATCGGCTTCTTCTTCGCCTTCATAATGTTCGGCAAGCTAGCATACCTCGGCTTATTGAGCCGCAAGTCCGTCGTAATCACCATGGGCAACTTTGCGCGAATCGTCTCAACACCTCCATCCACTTCCTTGGTCACCATGACGAAACCGTCCTCTCCAAACTCCACGTTGCTCGCCTGTGTAGCCTGCGGCCAGCCGAGGAGTCCAGCCAGCATGGGGCCCGTCTGTGCGGCATCATCGTCTATGCTCTGCTTTCCCAGGATGATGAGGTTGCTCTTCTGCTCCTTGGCGGTCTTGTGGAGGAGCTTCGCCACGGTGAGGGGCTCGAGATCTTCGCCGTCTTTGATCTCGACGTGAATGGCGCGGTCTGCGCCCATGGCCATGGCGGTCCGCAGCACGTCCTGTGCCTTGGGAGGGCCGGCTGAGAAGACGCAAATGTCTTCCACGCCGCCGGGGGCGCGCTTCTTTTCGCGGATGCGGACGGATTCTTCGACGGAGAGCTCGTCAAAGGGGTTCATGGAGTGTTTGACGCCGGCGGTTTCAACGGCCGTCTGCGCCTTGTTGACGCGAGGTCTGACCTGAATGTTGTGCACGTCGCAATGTTAGTGCCATTTTAGGTTTCAGAAAAGGGAAAAATGATGGGAGCGCAAGATCCTCGTACAGCATAGTCAATCACCCGCTTGACGGGGACGAGAATCCTCAAAGGAATCATGGCGAGAAGTTCAAGGCTTCAAAGGCTCTTGACCGAGATCGAAACACGTATGAAAGACTTCGTCACGTCGTCAGCTCGAACCCCGGCTACGACCGCTGCGTCATCTGCATGCATCACGTGATAGAGGAACCAACGTTACAAATTGACATATGTACCTAGGTTCCTAGGTACATAGTTACGGAGGTACGGAGTACATGTATGTATACATAGGTACATACATGCATAGGTACTTAGCTACGACTGCAGAGAATACGAAACCGAACAGAAGGCAACTGACCAAATGACTGTCATGATACTATCAACGGTAAAAAAGCGTCCTCAGCGCACTTGCTGTCTCCCGCGTCAGGCAGTGGTCCAGTTCTGCGTCGAGAGCGTGGCGTTCCAAAAGCTTCATTTCTACGGCTACGAACACATTAGCCCCACTTTCACTGTCGCAAAATAACACAGCGCCGGACAGGGATACTCTTGGTACAGCCATTGTGACAGTGAAACTTCACTTCATCACCACTCCTTCCCAAGTACGATTATCTCTTGCCACTCACCCGAGAGTCCCCAGACTGTCTGAAAATTTTTCATGTCATTGCGACGAGCGATTCAATCCTTGCCGAGACCCTATGTATGAATAGACAATGTGATGAGCTCTCGTCAGTGCTGCTTCTCATCACTTTCTCCACGAGGCGATCGCGTTCTTCGACACGACAACTTCGAGTGTATCACGCCGAGTGACTGCGCTACGACAACGCTATTTTGGGCCCCCAAGTCCGGCATCCAAAGTAACAAAATCTGACCAGCAAGGCAGCAGAAAACGACGAGCTTTTGGCCAATATGGGTTATCCTGCTCGCGAGGCGGATCTCATGACCCAGACAAGGGGCGTTGATGAGTCGACGTGCCCAATGGTCCTTCTCCCACAAGAGATGAAAAAGCAAATCATTTCTTACCTCAGTACACAGGAGTCGCTTCGTCACCTAGGCCAGAGTTGCCGAGCTTGGTGCGAAGTTGCTAATGAGGAGCTTTATAAACGGGATTCCAGAGAGAACAACTCGTTCGCAATCAAATGGATGGCTGCCCGTGCAGTCGACGAGCAGACAACAGACTCCGCAATCAGGACGCTGGAGATGTCTCGTCGGTGGGGAGGCCAGATTGACGCTGTCAAACGGCGTCTTTCACAATCTGATAGGGCACGATTGAATAAAGAACAGATAATGTACGAAATGTCGACTGCTCTGCATTTCGCCGTCTTCTTGGGGAACATGCGCCTCACGGAAACGCTCTTGGACATGAAAGCGAGTCTCGAAATCCCCTGCTCAAACCTCCTCCGGGAATTACTGGGCTCAGAGGAAGTCTTGCTAAGAGTCAGCTACTTTCATTCCGTCTTTTGGGATCTCCGTTTCGGCTCGGCGTTTCCTATTTTCCTGGCCTTCATACAGAGCGATTCCGATATGTGTAAGCTTCTTATTGATCATGGAGCCGGTCGTGAAGCCATGATCGTCTACATGCGCGGCGACCCCAAAGCCATGTCTATCCTGCACTTTGCGGCCGCAGACCCGACCAAGGATTATCGCCAGTGGCAATGTCTTTTTGACGGATTTCGCGAATACATCGATGAGCCCTGGCCACCAGTATCTAAATTCACACCACTTCACGTCGCCCTCATCAACGGCTGCATCCAAGGCATGCAGATTGCGGTGGAGTCCGGGGCAGACAAGGAGTCAAAAAATGGCGCCCTACGTACTCCTTTGTCTTGTGGCATTAGGGGACTCCCATTCCGTTCGAGTGAGGATCAGTGGCCGTTTGATGAGCACCTGAGGTGTATTCGGAAATTTGTGGATTTGGGAGCCAGCGTCAATCCAGACGGAGACTCTTTAATAGAGTTTGTTGTGCAGCGCTACGCCTTATACCCCGTCTTGTGCCCTAACATGAGGCGTGTGATCTACTTCCTTCTGGAAAACCATGCAGATGTCAACAGAACCTTCGAGCTGGATACAAACATGGTAAACGAAATAATATCTGGTATCTACAACTGTGATGACGATCCTCTGTCACTAGAATTATTCAAGGAGTTGTTGAGCGACTTGGTCGATAGAGGCATGAATCTCACAATCCCTGCGCCAGAACTGCCTTCACCATTGTACCGCGTCTTGAGTAGTGGTAATGCCAAGCCAGAATGGCTTTTCGATTTCTTATGCGAGAATGGGGCAACGATTCATGAACGCGAGGTGGACTACGCCTTCCTTTACTGGAGTGGGATCTCGCGACTGTGGGAGACGAATGAATATAATGCGTGGTGGCAACATCAAGGACAAGAGGACGAAACCTTCCAAAAGTGGTGTGAGCACCCTTACAACGCCTGGTGGTGGCAGTACGCCCAGCAGATATCGCCCTCTATGGTCTCACTGGCTTACGGGAGATCGTTCGAGCAACCCAGACAATTCTACGATATACTTACACACCTGCCCCTTCCTAGACCATTGGACGACGTATTGGTCAAGACGGCCTTCATCTCCATGCAGCCACGGAGCTGGAGGCTAGTTCTGCTACGCGAGTTTAAAGAAGACTTCTTCGCTACATGGTCTCTCGACTACGGAGAAAACATGATTCACCTCACGGTCCGTCTGTTCATTGAGGCAGGGGACTACTCAGCCGCAGACGCGACGCGAGATATTTTGCACCTGAGGAATAAGGGTGTGGACATGACCTCGCGGAACAGTGATGGACAAACTCCGCTGGATATTTTGCTGGAACGGGGTAGTTGCAAGGATGGCTTCATGGAATTAGCAGCGTTTTTGGAAGGGAAGGTGCACAAGGTGCAGGAACTGGCTTGAGGGCTCGGTGAGTATTCGGGCTTCAACACGACGGCATTCGAACGCGACAATATTCTAACCTGAGGGTCCTCGAACCTGACGACATCTGTATACGACGACATTTGAACATGACATTTCTTCAACGCGACGACACGCGATCACGACGACGCCTGGACACGACGTCATTTGAATTCATACGGAGCGATTGGGCTGCTGCTTTACACCTAGAAGCGAAAACATGACTATGAGGTAGAGGAGATTGGAACAGAAGGAACAAGCGTGAAATATGATATGAAGACTCGCGAGAGAACGGTCTTATTATAATGGTCAGTTTCAGCCTTCACTCTGTTGTGAATTCTCGAGCGGCAAGCCTCAACGCTAGGTATTCCGATCGGGCGATGCGTGCGGCTCTGCGCTACGAAGAATGACTGAGACCATCCGCAGGCAATGCTGACCCGTGAGTTTATTACCTGCAAGTTGCTGCTACATGTACACGATTACTGTTGGAAGAAATCCGCGAGGGTGAACTGTCACGAACAATCTGTCGTATACACGGAAGCTATCTAGAAGAGAGGCGTGCTAGCTGCGGCCACGTACAGTTGTCAGTGCGCCACGTTCATATGTGCCGTTGACTGTTTTGTACCTACATACCTCCTTCACACGTATGAAAGTTTTTCGGCGCTCGTGGATCACACCCTTGAGGGCAGCGATTCCAACATCCAATCCAACACCTTTGCCGAGAAGAGTACTGCAGAGGTCTGTAATCGTAGACCAGTCGTGCTGGGAGAGGTAGTCGACAGGATGAGAGGGTTGAAGAGGTTCGTGTATTCCGCTATCAATGGCCTTTCGACAGCTCAGCTGACATGTGTAACGGCCAGTCAATATGCTATCCAACTGAGCTACCCACCCCACAAAAGGGTACGATTCCAAGACAACTGCTGTCTTGGAATTAGCACATATAGACGACTGACTGACTTTGTGACACTTCGTCACAACATGTAGACATATCCTCATCAAGCATTGCTTCAAGAGGCTGCCTGAGTTCGACAGCACGTTGTAACGAGTAGTACGTTGAATTCCAGCGTGTGGAATTGTCCTGCACTAGCTGCCTTATGCCTTCGAATTCTAGCTCTTTCTGCTTTTCCTCAAGACGTTCCCGTTGAAATGCAGATCGGCGAACCCATAGCACAACATTGTATACTGTAGCTTGCCGATGGGGCCTTGTGAACGCCACTTAGTAAGCTAGAGAGCAAGGATGTTGTCGTCGTAAATGGCATCTCCGACTGGTTCAAGATTAGCATCGTCTGTACCAAAGAGAATGCTATGTGCAACAAGGTTGAAGAGTTCAAATCCAAGCAAGCCACCCAAGGCCTCAAGACAGGTATCGTTGTTAGACGCATTGTCAGCGACAAACCACCCAATACGATCAGATGTAATACCGTAGGCAGAGAGTTTTCTGTGGAATGTTTCGGCAAGGGCAACACATGTTTGGTGACCGGACTGTCGGGGAAGAGCAAGGAGCTTAGGAGGATGTTTTGGTAGACAGAGGGTACTGTATATAAGAATGGGCATGAATCCCAAAGAACCCAATCTGCTGCCGAGACGTCAAAATGTCGAAAGACAGGTGAATCTTGCTGAGACTTCGGCTTATCATATCTTGCACAATAGGAAGACTATTAAAATAGCCGGGCTTGATGTAACTATTAAATTTCAGTGCTCTCAATGGGTGGTGTCACTAATGGTGTCACCAATGGTGTGGTTTAGTATTTGTTCACCTCAAAGAGAAGTACAAACTTTCAGCTGAAGGAAAAGTCACACAGAAACGCAGTATCTCGGAAGCCTTTGGTGCTATCCCTTTCATACCCTCATTCTAGAACGCCATCGACTATTACTATACAAGCTTCAATCCTACCGAGTTCCGAGGTCTTCTTCCCGACTTAGTATTAATAGTATTGCCCGTCGGTAGATAGCCTCGCTTTGTG
>SRPX01000385.1:0-25791 GCA_018360215.1 Claviceps spartinae
TTCCCTTGGAGCAGTTAGATCCTGCAAGCACATTTGTAGGGTAGATCTATCTGTCAGTCCACGATCACCGCCCGGCTTTTTTGTTTTTATTCATGCTACAGCCTAGGTAGGTATGTACATACATATACCTCTACGCGAAAGCGCGGCAGCCACTAGAGGAATTGCCGGCTTCCGAGACTTGCCTTGCGTTCGGGAACCGCGGGGTGGACCAGAAGAGCCCAAAGACTTCAGCTTCAAGATAAAAAGACTGAGGTAGTTTTCCACTACATTAGTACATATGTAGAAGCAAAATGAGAAGATGGAGACAAGACGCACCAGATAAGCTGGCGTTGCAGGGCAATGCCCATGCAAGGCACATCATGCTCACTCCATCACGCCCTTTTGTTGAGAGACTCTATAAACACTTATTGACTTATGCGCCGTAGAAACCCCAGCTTGACACTTGTTGATTATGGCATGCCAGAAGGATTGACGTATAAGCGGTGTTCTCAGCGTCACAATAGTGAATGCACATGGCACACCATACGCAACTGGATGATTCATAACCAGGCTTTAGATATTTTATCTACAAGTCATAGATACAGCAACCCAGCCCATAGACGCACCAGGCGCCTTCTATAGTCTAGGCACGGGACAGTTGTATATTTACACGAAGTGAAAAAGGCCGTCAAGGGTAGCTGGCGCACTGTGCACAGAACGCACAGAAGTAGTTGCGTGCCATGAAGGGGATAAGAGTGGCGCTCTATTGCGAGTCCCTTGGTGGGATGAAGAGTATGATGGTGCTGTTATCCCCCCTTCATATACTATTGGCAATGCGAATACCATTCTGTGACGACTGTGCACTTACAAGGAGGTGTGCACTCAGTCGCGCCCGTCCAACTCCTACCTCCGCACTGGCCCCATTGAGGTATCAGGGCCTTGGTAGGAGCGACTGCGCTCGAGCTTGTGGTGGAGGTAGCTTTTGTGGTGATCGAAGTGGTCCTGGTAGCAGTGGTCGTAACAACAACAGTGGTCCTAGTCAGAGTCGTAGGATTTTGAGTCGATGCAGAACTGCTAGTAGAACTTTCCGAAGGCACGGCTGTAGTCGCGGAACCACCATCAAGATAAGAGACGACTCCACCGAGGAAGCCGCTGTTAGCCTGCAGCTGGGAGATATCCCACATCATCACACCACCAAAGCTGCTGAATTGCGCGGAATGGCGTATGGCGGCTTCGAGCTTGGTGCCGTCAGTGTAGCCGCTGCCGGCAGCTGTTCGCGCAGCAGGGATTCCCAGAAAGAGCTTGATGTTCTTGTTCGGACTCTCAGTCTTGGCCCAGCGGTCCCAAACATCAAAGTTGAAGGCGTTCTGCGTGGAGGCTCCGGGTTGGAAGTTGTTCACACCGCACCAGTTGTTATAGAACTGGAGAAATAGAAAGTCAAAGGAGACCACATTGAGAGTTTCGCCGTTGGCAGCATCAGGAAAGACGCATTGTGGCGCTGCGGCGAGGTAGAATTTCTTCTGGCCACCCGCAGCATCCATGAGACTGCGTAGTTTGGCGCCAAATGCGGGCAGGTTATTTGTCGTCGACTCAAAGTCAAAGTCGAAGCCGTCAACCACAGCTGATCCAAAGGGCCGGCCCACCTCCTTGCCTGATGGAACTGGTCCAAACATATCCCATAGCAGTTGCGCAGCCTTTTGAGCATCACTGACGCTCGGCCAGCCTCCCTGGTTATAGGTAGCACCACCTAGAGAAAGTAAAATGGTCTTGCCGTGGGCGGCTTGACACTGCTTGATGTCTTCCTCGATTTGAGGGCATTTGAGGACATTCGGAGCGCCGGGTAAAGCAGTGCAATTGTCACCAGCATTCGCAAAGTTCGTTATTGGTGGAGTGATGCCATTCATAAAGGCTACGGGAACAATGCCAATTTCTGAGTTGGCGCAGTATTGACCGAGACGCTGCTGAGCGAGAGGGCCACTCCCCTGGCCGTACGAATTTTGCCCTATTCAATCATTGTTGTTAGATTGAGGCCTTGACATCATTATCCGTTTTCATGTTTGATCTAGACTCCACGTACCCCAGTAAACCGCTATACCTTGTGCCGATGATGAAGTAAAGCCGGCCATGGTATGGGGCACCATAGCCAAAATGCTGACCGCAGAGGCCAAAGAATGCCAACAAGACATGACGACAGGATGTGTTTTTGAAGACGAGCCGAGCCTCTACTCAGGAACAATTGGCGGTCGCACAACAGATGAGCTCGTTGTTGGATGCCTTTGGGAGCTCAACTGGGCGTGATGGTGCTTTATATCTTCCTCCTGTGGAAGTAGCACGTCAGGTAATGTGGAGGGAGAGGCGGGACTTGCTGAGTGAGAAGGTGCACACATCATCAACGCGGATGGCAAGTCCCCCCCAAATCGATTCGAAAAACGCCATTTCGTTCATATGTCACGTTGGACAGTGCCATGGCAAGTATCAGCCATTGACAGGGGAGATTGGTGGCTTCGGGGGGGGAGATGTCAAGCAATCGCGCTGTTCATATTGGCCCGATGAAGAAGGGACGCACGGCGGCACGAGGCATGTCGGAGATCTCTTTCGGTATGTTCCAGATGGAGAAAAGAGCTGTAGGTAAGTTGCAACAGAGAGGCAGAATCTCAACGTCGCTGACCCGCATCGACTCGGCGATATCGAACCTGACATGTGATCTGGTCAAGCTGCAATTGACATTGCCCTGGTCTGCCCGGTAGGTGACGTTCGAGTCTGGTCTGCGAACAATCGAATCCTCACTGGCCGATCACGCTTCATGAAGAGAAGCGTAAACGCGCCGCCGAGAAGCCCCGGCGCGAGAAGCGAAGAGAATATCTTGAACCAAGTACGGAGTATGTATGTACATACCTTAGGTACCTAAGGTTACTTACTCCGTAGATGCAGTTTTTGCGATCTTGCAAGGGGCCGGAGTTTCGGGCCGGGCCGATTGGGCATGGCTCGCAGCAGTTGAAATTGACGTGAGTTGACGCGAAGTGATGATAGCAAATCCCATACCATGTCCGTTCTTACGGAGTCGACGGCTCTTGGGAAGTCGTAAAGCTTTTCTTCACAGGCAAGAACAAAATATCGAAGCATTATTCGTCATGTTGCGAGTCGTGTCTCGTGATAACTGACGGCCTTTGACCAGGGAGTCGGGACAAGTTGGTATGTATGTGGCCCGTGCACACACACCCCGGGCCAACTCTCGGGCCAATGATTTTTGCGCCGCCGACGTTTGAAAGTTGAAACGACTCGAAATGGTGCGACAATACGCGTCTCGGCTCTTCGCGCTCCTTCCCGTGTCTAATTTACTGTGGTTTTTGGTGATTGGTGTTGTTGTATTGATTTTCTGTGTCTGTCCTTCATTCTGCTTGTTTAGGGCCATTCTAGTTATTACAAAGTAGATGTATGTGTGTGTTCACGTGACTTATGCCCTGTCTTCCCGCCCAGCGCAGTAGGGACCCATGTCCAATAATCCGACATCCCGACGCGTCGTAGAGGCGCGCTTGACATTGGGCAAACGTCGACCTGCGTAGGGCCTCGTGCTACCGATCTCGTGCCTACTCCGTATGCCAAGTGTCACGGTGTCACCGGTGTCACGAAGTCATCCATCCCAGCCCGTCATGTGTCTCATCAACCAGCACGCGCCGTGTAGATTGTGCCTCATGTGCGACGTGGCTGCTTTGTCCAACGCCACGAAGAGCAAACGGATAACCATGAATCCTTGATGAGCAAGGCTGCGAGCTGGACGACTTTGGACGGAACGCTGCAGACCAATGGGCTCAATGGCGACTTGTTGCGATGAGACGGACTACTCCGAGTCTAACTTTTATGCAAGATACACACTACCTATTGTGGGTTGTACATGTCGTGTCAGTCGGCTGGCGCGTGTCATGGACCCTGGTGTTATCCTCCCGAAAGATGCTCATGTTTACCACCAATCTGATTACGTGAAGAGCTTCGAGATAGTAGCACAGAACGCTTTGCGTCAGCCGAGCCATGTAGAAATTACGGCCCAATCGCCATGCCAGCGCCTACAGCAGACGCTATTGAGTATTCTGAACCAATAGGGCGCCATATTGTCACTCGATGCGACATCCTTGGGGAATTCATCGCAACAGTAATAAGGCCTCAAGAGTCAAGGCCCGACGCACTTGATTGGTATGAAGTAACGTATGTACAATCTAGACATGATCAAACAAAACACACGGCCTTTAGCTCGTTGCGAAGCTGCTATGGATGGTGTACTTACAAGTGCGTCCAGACGGGCGGGACTCGTCTTAATAAAGGGGTAAAAGTTCTGAGAACGGAGGCGTTACGGCCTCCGAGATGAGCTTGCCGAGTGGGCTGGAATCACAACGCCACTCGCGCGGCGCAAAGAAATTGAATCTCGCACTACATACCTAGGTATGTATATGCGAATCAATCTATGTACATATGTGCAGAAAGGGTATTCCGAAACAAATTTCAGGAGCGAGCAGAGCTCAGAGAATCTAGAAGTAGGCGTCAGAACGAAATGGCACAGCCGCTACGTCGTGCTGTGATTGTAACCAACAGCGAGACAATAAGCCAACTCTCGCAGCAACTCAATACGATTAAGAATTTGATTGAAAATTCAAACATACACGCTAGCACCACTTTTTCTTTGCGACTTCTTTTTTAAAATGATCCAGTTGTTGCTGTTGTATTTGAAATGATGGAGCAAAGAGATGAGCTCTGACTGCAGGGTAGGCTGCTTTTCTGGAACGAATGCTGCCTTGGTAGTGCCATGCTCATTGAAACATGAAGACGGAATCAGGTTCTTATTTTTCAAATCTTTTATTTCGCTCGCAATCTAAAATCGATATAAATATTAAACAGCCACGTCATAAAAGACTAGTGCAGAGACTTATGTTCCTTTGGCCTTGTGAAGAGAATTAATGTAGTATCTAGTATGGACAATGAAGTGAAAATCGAAAATATGTGCCCTTAGGCTCACATGTAATGAGCTCTGGCGGGTTGTCTGTCGCTGCAGCTCATCACAGCGCGTCCGTGCAGAGAACGTCTTGGCCAGCCTGAGAATTTGTGTTAGCAGGTCCCTCTGGCTAGACCATGGATCAGTACTGATCACTTACCACTGGGATGACACAGCACTGGGCCCTCCTGCCTACGCTGCTGCATGTTGACTTGAAGTCTCTGGAGCTGAAGGGCATGCGAAAAGCTGTCGCGCTGTCAGTATCAGGGAACATTGTAAATACGTTGATAGCGAGAGACTTACGATTGGCACAGTCTAGACTGACAAGTCCAAGGAGACCGGTAGAGCAACATTGTGGGTTGCTGTACAAGCCAGAGGGACAGGCATTGTAGCGGCCTCCGTTGTTACCGCCGTTGTTACCACCGTTGCCGCCGCCATTGTTACCGCCGTTGTTACCACCGTTGCCGCCGCCATTGTTACCGCCATTGTTGCCTCCGTTTCCACCGTTTCCACCACCACCGATTGCAGGTTGGCAGAGAACGCCTTGTCCGGCCTAGAATTCACCGTTAACACGAAGGTCGCGAGGAAAATTGAGACTCTCACGACTTACTACTGGGACCACGCAGCATTGAGGCTGTCCGCTTGAACAGGCAGACTTGAAGCTTTGAAAGCTCGTAGGAGTAAAAGATGCTAATGCTTGTCAGTGGGGATTCGATCCGTCGATCATGCTGGTTCGACTTACGAGTCTTGCAGTCAAGAGATGCAACTCCAAGAACGTTAGTACTGCAACACTGAGGGTTACTGTAAAGTCCCGAAGGACAGGGCTTGTAAGGCACGTTGCCGCCTCCGCCATTGCCGCCTCCGTTGTTGCCGCCTGGGACGGTGCCGTTTCCATTATTGCCGCCTCCACCGTTGCCGCCTCCATTATTGCCTCCGTTACCGCCGTTGCCGCCGCCGTGGTTACCGCCGGGGTAATCGCCTCCGGGATAGTCACCTCCGGGATAGTCACCTCCGGGATAGTCACCTCCGGGATAGTCACCCCCGGGATAGTCACCCCCGGGATAGTCACCCCCGGGATAGTTGCCGCCTCCGTGGCCTCCGGGATGATCACCTCCGGGGTAATCACCTCCCGGATAGTCACCACCGGGGTAGGTGGTTCCGGGGTGGTCACCACCAGGATAGTTGTCACCTCCTTTGCCTCCGGGATAGTCGCCGCCAGGATAGTTACTGGGAGGGGGGGGACGAGGGCGGCATGAGCCACCACCGGGGCCGGTAGGCACAGCAAGTGAGCTGGCAAAGAGAATAGAAGATACCGCGAGGAACTTCATGTTGACTGAAGTGACTTGAATCTAGGGCCACCTGTGAAGCACGAAGGTGTGAAAAGGGGGGAAAACCTAGATCTGGTCCAAACGCTCGCCTTTGGGTGAATTGTTGGGAAAGGTAAGTGATGGATGTGGTTTGTCGATGCGGATGTCCGAGAAATGAATTCTGGGTGGGCGACCAGATGGGGTTTATAAGGCTGTCGGTCGATACCTCACTCCGATCCTATGCCACTGAACAGATCCAGATCCGGTAAAGAAGGCGAGAAGGGGAAAATGGTCCTGCAGAAACAGGGACCAGAAATGATACTCCGTATGTCCAAGCTAGCTGTTCGTGCATGGAGTGGCCAAGCAGGTTTCTCTCACGGTGGCTCTACCTAGGTACCTTGGGTCCCAACATTGCTTTTTGGGCAGACATAATGAACCCTCTCTATAGGCCAGTCGGTACCAACCGACCCGTTCATGCAGGTTGAGTAGGGGGGGGCGGGAAAGACCATCGTTGTAATAATGAGCTGTTGTAACATTCCCTATACCGGCCGTATTCGTCCGAAATTGCAGGCACGGATAGATAAAAAAAAAAAAAACAAAAACAAAAAGAGGCTACCCCTAGCTCAAGAGAAGCAGCCGATGGCGTCTGACAGTAATGAATTAGTTCCTAGAATTCGATCAGCATATCATCACTTTGGTGGCGTTACAAATTCTAGCTCTCCTATGAGTTAAACTATCTTAAAAACATGCATCGATAGCTGGAGTTGATGTCCTTGGAGTCGAATGTTGTCTCCCCTGCAATTCGATAGAGGGTTGTTCTCAGCTTGGTGATACTTTGGTACTGAGTCTAGTCTTGGCCGAGACGTACGAATAATGCAGCGTTCACGGATCACGCCAAAACTCCGTATGTCAATAGCAAAAGCCGACTGTACAAAATAATGCCGGTCGAGCCGTCACAGTGGTGGTGGATGCCGTTGTTTCGTCGTCCATGTCCCAGCGGAGAAATGATAGCGACGTGGCCCCGCCTCCTGTCCTCTGCGGGTCTGCGGGTGGTCGACAAAGGGTTCAGTGCACTGAACTGATATACAGAAGAAGCAAAAGCAGTTTGTTGAATGGGCGGTCATCGTAATTACACTCTTGCTTCCTTTGGGATGGGTTTTTCTTTGGAGAAGGAGTCCCGTCAACTCGCGAGACCAAGAACCTTGTCTCTCCACAATCTCCCCGCGGAAGCCTGTCTTCTTCTGATTGGCCAGATTATTGAGGCGACATGCAAAGCGATAGCCGGGTCCATGATCCATCACGATTGCTCACGGTTAGCCAGGATTATCCAGGTTCGTACGGGGTACATACCTACATGATCAAGGTTTTGGGGCAAGCTAGGAACTCGGTCGTACGGGAGAACGAACCTGCAGTCTCGCACCGCTGTTGTCATTCTGTTTGCGGCCGGCATAACATTATGCGCGTTGCTGTACATATTTGCCGAGGCGACGACAGTAACGCTTTACGGAGTAGGACCGCTTCTCTCCACCGGTTCCTCGTCAATCATATTATCATATCATCATCAGAAGTTCGAAGTTCGAAGTTCGAACAAAAACCTTCTTGCCCAAAGGAGTTGCCCATGCGGCCACGCCAACGAAAAGGGCACGGGTGAGCCCGTCCCCTGTCAACTGGCACCAGCCACACATGGATCGGTATGACATGGTGGCACTGCAACAGTCTACGGAGTCCGGACAACACATGTTGCAGAAAAAGAAAGTACATACATACCGTGAAAACTGGCTGAAAAGGGGTCGGAGCTTGCTGACCCGATGAAAGCCACACCGCGTAACTCAACAGTCTCGCAGGTAAGCAAGTTAAGCAACCCACTCGACTAGCTAAAAGGACCCATCCAGGCTCCAAGCGGCACAGGATGTAACCGTGTTTGAAAGGACGACACTCAGGTCACAGCAAGATTTTGAAGGCAGATCAGCGCTATTGAGAACAAACATGCCATGATAGAGAAACATGGCGGCTTCACTTGAGCCATAGAAAACCAAGATAAGAGTCAAGACACCAAAGTATGAGATGAGATGTACGATATGTACTACATATCGAAAATATGTCATCTTGGTAATCGATTTGTGCTTCATTACGACAGAGATTGTGCCATGGTGGTGTGCCATAGCAATTCACTTGGCTCCGAGCTCGATCCATAACGAGACCAAATAATAAAAGCAAAAAGTGAAGAAACACAAAGACACCAAAAAAAAAAGTGCGGACTCTAGAGTAAGCGTTCGACTATTCCTCCGCTGAATGTACGGTATGGGGGACGAGCTGGAACCTGGACGTCGCCTGGGTTCGCTCAGTTCTGAACTTTTGATGCATCTCATCTTATCGGAAAAATACGCTACTCGAGTGTGGAAAATTGATTTCTGGTGTTCTCTTGAACCTTCCCCCCAAGATCTCTGTCCTAAGAGACTCGGCATTGCCGGAAATTGGCATCTTCGTTCACGTTTTCGTGCACGACATGAACAATGAGGAAGATAAGAAGAAGAAAAGAGAAAAACAAAGAGAGAAATGAGAATGTACGGGGTAGAACAGGGGCTGGGGTGCCAACTTCCAGATCGGAGAAATGATGCAGAGTGGCCGGGTGGATGCAAAGAGAACGCCTACGGAGTTACAACATACGGAGTAGGTATATTCCTATCGGTGAATGAACTACTCTGAAAATTTTGGATGGTCACAGGACGACGGACGCGCAGTCCCCGTACACGGTACCTACATATTTCCTCAAGGGATCATCTCTAAGGGCTATGGCCAAGACTGTTACCTGATTCGAAATGCCTTCACCCTGGCGCCTACTTAGGTACACCGTACTCACAGTGGCATCGCCCGGGGCCCCCTTTCTTTCCCACGAGTCTTGAACGCCGTCACCGGCTCAGGGGGGTTCCCAACATTGAACACGCCATGGGTACCTGGTGTAGCGTGGCGAAGCCTGTAGAAACACAAGAGCATCGGGCGTCGTAGATCTGGTGCATGTTCCAGATGTGTTCAATCACTTGAGACATCAGGTTGTCGATCACGAGGCAATACATTAAAGTGGCTAAGGCGCGGCTGTCGCTAATCCTCTCCAGAGTCCAGACTCCAACACAGACTTCTGTCGAATTCAAGGAGGAAACAGGTGACTTGGCCTAGTCATTGAGGACTTGACGAGGATTCGATGAGCAGAAAGCAAACCAACCGACGTTCGTACCTGCAGCGCTCATGCATGTGTAAAATCACGATCACCGCGAAGTGCGTCAGGAGTCACGGCCCACGGGTCAGAACGTCCGTAACGGTCCAGTCCAACCCACGGCTGGTCCCACCGTCCACGCAGTTTTACATGGCAGTCAGCACATTTCATTAAACAAGATACTCGTACGTTTACACGTTGAGCACACATCTGCCATGTCAGGCCAAAGAATTGCAAATCAGGGGTCATCAGGAGCTGCAAGCCTCTCAGTTGAACTTGTCGGTCAGCCTACCGTGCGAAACATTCATGTCACCAAAATGAGTGCTTCTTGGGCTCAAGCGGCAATAGAGTTTCTCGTATCTTTCGCCTCAAAAAAAGTCGAGAAAGCCCGAAACTTGCTAACATCCAATTGAATGGCACTGTGTGAACTCTGAACTCAACAATGTGCCGAAATATCCGACGGGCAAGAAGTTCTGATCTGACAAATACCCAGTCTCACTTCACACGCAATAATTCATTTCATTTTCTCAACGTCCTCCCGAGTCTCGCTGTGTTGAACCTACAATACCAGCAACGGTCAATCTACATACTTCCCGAATTCCAAGTCGTCAAAGGACCGTGTGAACACTGTATAAGTGGTTAGTTATGCAAACCAAATGACCGGCACACGCATGAAAAGATGTGATTGTGAGCGGCTGGCGGATGCTAGCTTGGGGTTACATGCATGCGTATGTAGATGATACATACTCCATAGACTTGCGCGTGCGTGCATAACTACCTTAGGTACCTGGTAGGTACCTCATACGGATTATGACCCGCACAGGCGGTCTGTTAAGAGAGGAAAGTAATAATACAAAAAACAAGAGGCCGGCTCCTCCTTCTGGGTGTCAAGACTCAAAACTTACAGGACAATGCTGTTCCCCCAGGCTCTCGTTTTGGTCGTGCACAGATCCTACGCTGAATCGGAAATTACAATCGCGGCGAGATTAAGTTCAAAATTCTGCTATTCTCTGGCCCTGGTTCTGGTTTTTTTTTTTTTTTTTTTTTTGAAGCGTCTGATCGTCCCAACCTGATCCAAATGAGCGACGATACATCGATCGTCACTCTTTCATCTCCAACTTGCAGTATACATACTTCATTCCCCTTTGAATGCTGCAAAGATTTTGACTCTTACTGGCTCTCGAGTCTCTCGAGTCTCCTAGCCGTCTCTCAACCGAACTTCCTCGCGAGCCTTTTTAGAAGCCTAATGAAATGTCTCATCAAGACTCATTCTTACATTAATTCCTCATCGACTCTATCCTCATGCTTCGTCCTGTTCATGCCGCATTCATGACTCATCAATCGGATGAAGCACCGGCGCCCGATTTTCACGTCTACGGAGTAACCATGACCTCTTTTCCACACTGGCAAGTTGCAGCTTCAGTCACGTAAACGGTAAAGGGATACATGTACATGTACATACATGTCAAAGCGGCACACAAACATTATCCACTGTCCACATGTCCCCCTTGCCCCTGTCCGTCCCAACAATCGACAATCGACACTCGACAGGTACGTAGCACACGTGAATATCACATGTCGCAAAGCTCCACCTCCTTCGCGATGCTGCGTGCTGGTGAACCAGACTCCAGCAGACTACGAGCGAGAGGCTCGGTCAGACTCAGAAGGAAGGATACGTGGCGAGGCATCTTTCACAGAGTAGGACCGTAGGTAGGTACGCATGTATCAGGACAGGAGACAAGGGCAGGCGGGGACATGGAAGCCGCCACGCGCGAGCACATGAATTACCCACGCCGCGGTGAGACTCGCAGAGATAGGTATGTATCATATATGTGTGTTTCAGTAGGTGTTGAATAATGCAGCATTATACGTACATCATACATTTGGTGCTACAAAACTTGCATTCGGCCCCTGGCTATTTCCATGCCAAGCCCGTATAAGCAAATGCAGCCGTTGGTGACTTCCTTGGCTTTATGATATATTCCCTTTTGAGTTTAGAGGAATGGGTCAAATGTAGCCAGAGTAGTGTAGAAATCTCGAAGACTCGAAAGTTGAAACCCTCGTCGCTCGAGAGCCAAGGCCCTGGAGGAGAGAGGAGAGAATACTGGGGTCGGCGGTTCTGTCTAAGACTGGTCTTGTTCTTCAACTGAGATGGGGATTTGACAGGAAAGAGCAGCATAGGTACAAAGCATGTGATGCAGCGAAGATATATCGCCGAGCAGCCGAGGGGAGAAAAACCCTGTGTTCAACTTTAGGTCCGTGAATAAGCAAATGTGTATCACTGTAGTCGTTGAGGCTCGTGAACAGTGAAGGAGGAGTCTGCAAAGGTCTTGGGTGGCTACGGAGCAGACCAGACATGATCCCATGGATGTGGTCATAGGTTATTCTACAAAGATGCTGCAAACGAAAAGAATAACCATCATGGACGGTTCGGTAAGTCAGAATAGAAATGATTCGTATTCAGATCCCGTCAGTTCTCATGCCCATATCCGCACGCAAGTAGTCTTCACGAATCACAGACACAGGCAGCTAGATCGAGAATGCAGACTGCAGTGTCCGTATCGGAACAACCGGGTGGCTGGGAGGACTGCAAGAAGAGAAGCAGGTCGGTTCGACTTGGCAGGATGAAGATATTCTAGAAGTCTCTCGGCGTCACAAGGAAGAATCGCGATTTCTAATTGAGAGCAGAAAACGCATCATTCTTAGCATCTGATTGAGATTCTCTCTACGCCGACGTCCGTACACAGATGATGACGGATGGCAGTATACGAATAACTAGACCAAGAATAGAACTTGAATTAGGCTGGAATCAGTAGATAAAGCGTAAAACTTCTTTTCAGCGCAAGGCATACAACTGAATCCGCCCCCAAAAAAAACGGAAGAGAGAATTGCACTCTTGTGAACACCTGCCTACCTAGTACCTATGGCCTGCTCATTTCCATGCCAAGCCGGTACGCGATGAGTCGTAGAATACACTGCCAACTGTTCCCATGACCACAGCATGGAAGAAAAAGACAGCCGCGACATGTCTTCCCACAAGCAATACATACGATTCCAGACCAAACTTGAAGAATGAAAGCCAACAATACTGGCCCCAGGTCGGACACCCACCCAAACCGGCCAGCTTCCGGTCACACGCCGAATACTTATTCAAAGAGGTGGAATGATGATATAAATCGATGTTCAACTTGATGGAAAAGCCTATACAACAGGCTTCTCTTGTGGCAGAGCGACTCAGAATCCTGTTCTGCTCCTTATGTGCCGCCTGGCCCACATGTTAGGTTAGGTAGATACTTGAACGGCCTTAACACCCGCGCAAGCTGTGACTCGTGAGTGTGCCTTCCTTCATGTTAGATTCAAAGCAAACGAATACTTTCTTGGAGATCAGTAGAACCCATTTTCTTTACAAATGAAACTCAATTCACTCCAGTCTTAGACATTCTTTCTTGCCGCGTACCTACTACTGCCGTGGGGTTCTGTGAGAATTTGTAGGGTAAGCGTCACGAATGGCCCAGGGGGCTCATGAGGTTAGCTCTGCAGCGTTTTCTGGCCACAGACTCATCTAATGCCTCCAAGACTATCATACCGCCCACACGGATTAACGCGTGAAAAGGGGTAATTGGAAGAGAACGACTTTGTCAGATCCTGTTTGAGAAGAAGGGTTCACTGTTTTTTTTCTATTTTCGACGGAAGGCGGTGCTACTAGCTAGTAGCTACTACTCTATCCCCTCTTCGTCATGTTCTTTCACTTCATTTTCCTTGCCTCTCCTCCTTTCCTTCTCTAATAACTCCGCATTTCGTCTGGAAAACAGCAACGCTGCAACACATAGGTACCTCTGAAAGACAGATGAGACGCTCCACCGAGACAGGCTACAGCCAGCAGTCTCAAGCTGACACAGATGCTTCTCAAAGATGGCGAAGAATCTTGACGAACACGGCAGGCCAGATCTCTCTCACAGTGCGACACACATTCTCGAGTATATCAAGTAGATCTTCGAGAAACAAAAAACCATTATATTCCAGTGACATGCAATCCTCTATATGCTCCATACCATGCTACCATGGGGCACATGATACACCCCTCTCCATGAATCAAATCTCTCATCCTATCCCACCCAAACATTAAGTACATCTCATAATCCCCCTTGCCACATCAAACACGCATCATCCCGACGCTTTGCTCAGCGTTGAACAAAGTCCGTTTTTTTCTGCACAAGATCGATTACAGAGTATATCAAAGATATGAAAAAGCCCAAGATGCGAAATATACAAAAGACAAAATTTTGAGATAAGAAATTTGGAAATGATGACCCTTTTGCGCCGAGTTATACAATACATCCGCTTTGAAAATTCTCTAGCGATGCAATTCATTCAAAGTGCTTGATGCCGCCGCGCGTGTGTGTGAAAGAAACCCAATGCTTTCCCTGCGGACTGATAACGCTCATTAGTGAAGTTTTTGGCCGTGCAGCCCTTCATGCTTAGTATGTATGTGTATTATGCAAATATTTTCTTTTGAAAGACGCCGCTCTGGCTTCCCATGATCGGGATTAAAATTGATGAGTTGAGGAAGATCAACTCATATAAAATCATCAAGTGTTGGCCGTGTCTCCAGTCGAAGTGACTGACTCTTGATGTTGGTCGAGATATTAGATCATCGTCATGTGCCGACGAGCACCTCAGAACAAAAATGTGGCCACAAACATAAGAATGGTATAGGCCGACGTGATTGTCTGCTCAAGCTCGAACCACGCAGCCTGACCACCAAACGCAATCTTCTTGAACTTGGGGTTCGGGTGCGCAACGAGGGTCTTAGGGTCGCGGATCAGCAATTGCTCGCGATCGGGCATCATCGGGGGGTCAATGGCGTAGGCAACTGGTGTCCACATTGAGTTGCAAATGAAGAGAAATGTCAGAGGGGGCCAGAAAGCGTGAGTGACGAGGCAGAGGAGCAAAGACTTGGTATCGTCCGTGTTGACGAAGCATCGCCACGAGGTCAGCACGACAGAGACCAGGGTGAAGTAGACAAACACGAGATGGAATGAACCCATGTAGTTAACAAGGATGGTCCAAACACGCCGGAACATGTTCTTCTTCAACTTGGGGTCTCGCTCGTTCAAGGCCGAGCCCAGGGAACCCGTGGGCTTGAACGCCTGGACCTGTCCACCGAGCCAGGTAGGCAGGATGAAGGCACGAATGAGACAGAGGGCAATGTAGGGAGACATCCACAGTTGGTATCGAGAAGCACGCTGTCCAGTGTGATATCCAGCGGGCATGAAGAGAATCGTCTCGCAGATACGATTGCTGATAGTGGTGGCAAAGCAGGCACGAATGAGCCAGCGCAGCTGTTCCTCGGTGGCGTAGGCGACCAGCGGCTTGCCCATGGCCAGAATGACGGGAATGGCAAAGAGCGAGACTGAGAAGAGGATGGTGTACAAGCTGAGCGACGAGTAGAGGAATCCAGAGAAGCGCTGGGCAGCGGTCATGTGGCGTACCTCTTCACCCCACAGACAAAACTTGAGCTTGAAGGACGTGTCGACAGTTCCAATAGCCCAACGCGTACGCTGCTTCAAGTGACCTCCGAAATCTTCGGGTACGGTGCCAAACTGAAGCGGTTCATGGACGTAGGCAGTGTTCCAGCCCTTGCCAAGCATGAGAGTCGAGGTAGCCACGTCTTCGGCCAAGGAACCGAGAGGAAAGTTGCCGATATCATCCAAAGCCTCTCGGCGGACAACATAACCAGATCCGGTACACCAAGCAACACCCATAGCATCCTTGATGGGCTCAATGACGTGCACGAAAAGATCGAGACTCTGGGCGAGGGGATCCGATGGCGGGGTGTTGTAGAACAATTGAGGAGGGCAGGCGAGCGCCATCTTGGGGTCGACCAGCAAATGGGGAAGAATGCCACGAAGCCAATCACGTTCAGGAATCTGTACAACCGGGTTAGCGTCTGTTACAAGCGTATATGTGGTGCCTCGTATATTTGAGATCCCGGCGGCCCGAAAAGATGGGGAGGAAAAAAGGACTTTCTTGGCCTACAGCTTCAACTTACCATGTCAGCATCCAGAGCAGCCATGAATTGGCCAGCACCGCCAGGAAGAAGATGGGTTTGATCGAGACCATAATTCAAATTACCAGCCTTGAAATGATGTGGCTTTCCGGGAATCTTCTCACGCGACATGTAGTACAAGTTGGGGTATGTCAATGCCAAGTGTTGAACCGCAGCCTCGAGGGTTTCAGACTTGCCGTCGTCGAGAACAATGACACGAAATCTCTCAAGGGGGTAGTCAACATCGCAAGCACCGCGAACTGTGTCCATGACCAGGTCGTCCTCTTCACCACAGCATGTTACGAAAACATCGACCGTGGGTACCTCGTAGCCTCGCAAGCGAAGCTTGGGTCGGTTTCGTTTCTTCATTGCCATCATGGTCCAGCCGTTGTGCATGAGAGGTGGGATGGTCACGGCGATTTCGACTCCGACGAAAATCCACGCGCCTACAAAGACCTTGCCCGCCGCGTTTTGCGCCCAGTAAATGGCGCAAATACGCAGGGCGAGATAACCCAAGTATAGAAGGGTGTTAAGAATGAGCAGGTAGGGAGCGAGGAAGAACAGGTAACGTTTCCAGCCCTTCCAGATGTCGCTGTCATCTCTCTTGTGGACAACCTCGATAGCTTCGCTCTCGGACCAATCTTTGCCACCAGCGGGCGGCTGCGCTTTGTTGAGGAGGCCCGTCAAGCTGATGTGACTTTGGTTCTGCGAAAAACCAACGTTAGCACGATAAAATTGGTACAATGAGTGTGAAAAGGGGAGATTCCAGTAACAAAAAAAGTTTTTCTGTCTTTTGTCCCCTTATTCCATGCTCCTTCGTAGCGAGAGATCTGTGACATACCATTGGTGTGCCTGGACCCGAGTCGGGATGGAGGGGCATGCCGTAGCGAGGCGAGATTGACGAATCTACGGGCGTCTGTTGGCCCGTCTTCCATGATCGCACGCTGGCTCGAGAGCCGGCAGCACTGTCGACGAGAGTGTGCGATTCTGAGCGGGCGGCGATTGACGGCGGCCAGCCGGGAGAGGCGAAGTCGTCGCCATAGACCCCGGAGGTCGGCCGGGCGTAGGCGGTCGTTTGCGCACCTGCCCGAGGAGTCGGGGTACCCGCGGAGGGCCTCGTGGGAAACTCGTCAATGTACGCTTGTTGCGGCTGGTACGGGTAATCCTGTTGATCGTGATGTTGCTGATACGGGTGGTTCGGATTATCCCCTCGACGCTGGAAGGTGCCGATTTCCAGCATCTCCTCTTCTACTGGGGCGTAGTCCTTCATCGTGTAGGCGAGATGACGGCGTGCGCGCAGGCAGGGAGAATCTGCAGCTTCTTGTTAATGGAACAGTTCGAGGAATAAAAGCTTCCTACGGGCGAATTGTTGTCGGGGAGAGGTCGCACTATGACAACGCAGAGCCCGACGAGACAAGAGAGAGCAACGCACGTGGTACGAGTGACAGCAAGCAAGACGGGCGAACGAAGTCGGTATCGAGGCTCTAGCCGTTTGCGTGGCGAGCCCAGAGACAGAATTAAGCACCCGTTAAGACAAATTCCTGCTTTCGCTTTGCTATGCAGTAGTTCCCTCGGTTTCGACTGCGATTTACAGCAGTGCTTGATACGATGCTCTGAAACCAAGCAAGGCGACCGTTGAAGCCGTCTTCGTCCTGACGCTGGAATGTGGCCCCGGAGTCGTCAGTTGCAACGTGTGCGGAAAACGAGCCACGCCGTTGACTGTTGCAGAATGCAAAATGCAGAATGCAGAGTGCGGACAACAGGACAAAGGGCCAAGAAGTCCAAGCCGAGCAAGCAAAATGGTAATAAAGGAAAAAGAAAGTAAATGAAAGCTAAGAAAACGAGTGTGGGCTCGGCGACGACACTTTTGGGACAAACAGCTCAAGGGCTCGTGGCTCGTGGCTTGCGGATTGGCGGGATGGATAAGGATAAGGGAAAGTCGGGAATCGGAAAAGTAGCGCTGCAGATGAGAAAATGAGGAAAAAAGCCGAAGCGTGCCGGATCAATGATGGAACACTGGAGCCAAGGACCAGACAGGCAAAAGACGCGGCAAAGCCTTGTCAAACGCACACACATTACATAGCACAATTCATGGCGCACGCAGGTACCGTTTGGCCCGGAAAGGGGGCCTGCGAAGGCTGGGAAGGAAGGCGCGAAGGGGCCTTGGGAATACGGAAGTCCGCTCGCGCTCGTTCTGACCCGCCCAATGGCCACTCTGGGATCGACTAGGACGCACGCCCGAAACCAGGGCCTGGGATGCGCCTCACGCCTTTGCTCGAAGTGTCGCTTCTTTGCTGTGGCGATCGGTCAATGTTGAGTCGTTGACACTGTCGAGTCGTGCGCTGCTTTGGTGACTCGTGGCCATTGGCTACCGACTTGCTTGCCTTCACTGGCGCACTGCCGACTGGCCGCCTTCCCGAGGCTCGACGCAGTTCCCTTGGGCCTTCCTTCATTGCTACGGGTCCGGGGCCGCCGCGCAAGTCGACGCTGGTGCAGCAGTGGTGCTACGACGCTAAGGCACCAAGATGAAGTCTTGGCATTCGGCGCCCGGCAGTGGGACACCGCCCAAGTCCCGGTGGATCCTCAGCTACGGAGTATGTATGGCTGTACTGAGGAGTACCTCTTCGTAGGTATGTACAAGTTACAACCTTATGTACTTGAACGTCGTGCGCGACAATTCTTGCATAGGATTCGCAGCCATGGAAGAGGGCATTGTGCTTGGTAGGGGGGCTGTACCAGGGGACTTGATGTGCCGATCCACAGCAGGGGTCACGGACGATTCGGAAAAAAAGGGCTCAAAATAAGGATAAAAATAAAAAGAATGCTAAGAGAAATAAGGAGACAGAGGAGGCCAAAGAAAAATCAAATCGCCACAGCGTTTCGTGTTTTGCTGGTTGTCGGCAACGAACCTTCTTCCTCTGCGGAGAGGTACCCGTCCGTCGTGCTTGGACCGTGAACGATGCGGAATGGAGGCAATGACCGAATGCGTCGTCGAACTCGTCGCAGACATCAAAGTTCAAAACCCTTCCTTCCCCTCATGCCCCCAGGGCCAATGACGGTAGCCCTAAGCCCAGCCGTCGCAGACTGGCAGCGACACGAAAGCTCTTTTTTTCTATGTACTCCGTATGCACACATAACATACCTGGCTCAGCAAACCTGTGACGTAAGCACAACATGGGGCCTGAGACCCCGGAATACGGATAAGCGGACAGCTGCTTGCAGTCTGCAGCGCATAATCCCGTTTTTCATTCCATCGCTCCAGACAGCGGTCTCGAGAACCCTTTCCACGAAAAAAAATACGAGACTGGCGAAAGATGGAATCGAGATTGGAGAGATTAGACAGGACTTTGCTGCGAAAAAGAGGAGCAAGGTTCTCGTCTTTTTTTTTTAGGCGCGAGCTGGGACGGGCCTAGCCTGGGATGCTTTGCCAGGGAACCGGCTCCTGAGTCCTCACGGCGTAGGTACGTACATATGTACATATGTACGTACATAGGTAGGTATTTTGACTTGGGGGATGTGATCTGTGCAGGGCTGTGAAAGCCCAGTGTCGTGTTCATGCAAGCCGACTTGATCGTCTGAATTGGATTTGTTTTTAGAATGGCAATTGGAGGGAGGGAAGGACAGTCGAAGGAATCCCGCCACTAGCATTGTAAGAAGCTTACGATCCCTTGGCCTTTGAAGGCGGGCGATTGGTGTGCTTAGCGCGCAACGTGTGTTCGTGAATTGTCATACAATGGGATTTATTCTTCGCGCTACGGAAGTAGGTACGAGATCATCAGGTTTCTTTTCGCGTGCCACAGGGTCCTGTGCCTTGCATCCTGTGCGACGCATCTTGTGCACCTCTCTCGGTTTGTGAGAGGTTTGTGCCCTATGTCCCGAATGATGAATCGTCAATTCTAGCCTCTAGGTATGTACCTTCGCACTCCGTGGATTGTAGCCGCGACTCCATGCATGGAAGAACGCATGAGCGCACAAGATAGTTCACCGAGTGGCCACAAACTATCTCGGCCGGGCCGTCGACGTCAGTTTACCGGAGGCCAAACCCCGCCCACGAAATGGATCTTGGAAATCGCATTCTTGCAATGGTGTTCCTTCATGGAGTTTGTTAGGAGCCCCGTTATCTACTCGTTGGCGCGTCAACAATGGGAATGGTCCTTTTTTTCTTCACACGCTAGAGCACCGACAAGAAGATGAAGCTTATGCGCTTGTTGGACCTTCAAGCTTCGACCGACGGAGCGGGGTCGTGTTGGAAATTGCTGACGATGGCATGCTCAGCGTCTTGGGTACTCTGTCGGGTTGGGATGATATCATGATACGAAGGAGCAATGACAACGAGTTGGAGTCGCTTGAGCACAGCTTACACGTACGGAGTAGACAAGACGCGGGCGTGTAATCCTCCTTGGCACACGCGCGACGAGCCCAGTCAACACGTCACGGTCCACGGAGTACACAAGGCCATGGGGAAAAACACGCGCGCCATCTCTCTTAGACGCGAATCTCGATCATCTGCTCACCCCTTATGTCCGATATACCCTGCGAACTAGCATAAATCCAACGCTCAACGGTCAAGGACTCAAGATCCCTTATTCAGTGGGAACGATGCCATGCAAATGTCGTCACTTGTTCAAAATCATGGGCAGATAAATCTCGACAACCCTAAAAAAAGGAACTAACGAAGGAAAATCTCTGCTAGTTCCCGGACATCTCAAGCTGGCGGTCGCGTCTCTGGCCGTTCATGCGCCAGCAGAATTTCCGGGTTTCTCAACCCCTATTTTGGCAAAGTTGAAATTACCTTGTCCTTGTTCCTTGTAAAGCTCCTTATATCTCCCGTCGTCTCAGGATCCTACTCCGCACTACGGAGTACATACAAGTCGACGATGAAGTGGTCCAGAATTCTTTCGTAGATACGGAGTACAGACTCCAGAGTATCGCCCCTTGCTATTGTTTATTCTTCTCTCGCGTTGCCGTTTTCGTGCTGGCCCCGCGTATCAACTCCATGTGGTAAAGAAAAGAGAAGCAAAGAAGAATGATGGGGTCAATACATACTTGAAGGAGTAGGTACCTACATACGGAGTAGAACAAGGCTGATGATTGAGTACCAGGTGCTCCGTAGAAGTGGACCTTGCATAGAAAATCCCATGAAAAAAAAAGTCGTCGATCGTGGTTCTCGAAAACGAGAATGACGCATGTGTGTGTGTGTGTGTGATCATTGATGCACAAACAGAGGCGTCATTACGGAGTATGGTTGGTGCGAAAATGCAGCGTCAGTTCAGAACTTCAGAGTTGATGCTCGTACTCCGTCCTCCGTGGTCTGCCAATCTCGTCTATCACCCCCTTCCCAGTCCCAAGGTCCCAGCTCCCATCCCAGCCGGGTACATATGTACATAGGTACATGCCTACCAGGGTCACACATGCTGTCTCGCGGTACTCTCGGAAAGACGGCATCGTAGATTCGTGACATTCGTCACACTGTCACCCACCGCATCAGGGCGTCGTGACGTGTTCGCTTTGAGCCACGAGCTACAGCCGCGTAGCACGCACGAAGCCGCTGCAGGCAGAGCCGGATGCGGTTCCGATTGTACAATGCACGATGCCCTCAATCGAGATCTTGGCATGTGAGAAGCGCAGCATCATTCCCGCTGAAGAAGGGCATTCTGTCCCTCCATTGAACGTCTACCTACCCCTCCGTACTCCGTACATGAATTTTCCCTCCCGTATCACCAGCAACTTGCCTTTGTGTGTCTGCCCGAATTTAGCCGCTGCAACGCCGGACAGGCCGGGATCACGCCGTGGATTCCCATAGGCGCGCATCCCAGCGTCTTTTTTTTCCTTTGCAAGGATGAACACAAGGTCGCCCAAGGAAAGGGCTTCGTCTGATAAGCTTGAGCTTGACGTCGCACGTCTTGGTTCGTGTCATGAAATACCCCGCCAAGCTTTGGGGCAAAGCGATCGATCTTGCCTCAAGCCAGCCTCGTTCTTGGGCTTCTTCGTCTGGAACTATACGCAGGGAACGATGTCTCCTCCGAAAACGAATTGTCACAGGCTCACAGCCGCGGGTGTGGGGGCGAGTCAAAACGGCGGCGGCTGCGCTGTGGGGGTTCTTCGGTCCGCGAACAGGGCAAGCTGTAGCCTGTACGGCGTAGATTTAGGGGTTATAAATTTGTACCTATGTACCATCTCCGTATGTGGCCTTTTCGGGCACCGTCTTTTGGGCATGTCTCTTTATCGACTACGTACATATGTACGGAGTACATACATACGGGGTATGCATGTACCTGTGGACTGCTCTTGCGCCATCAAACGACGGCGCAAGGGGAGCCGAGCCGGTCGATGGTGGCGGACATATCAGCGAGGCTCACAGGTTCTCGTTGTCGATGTCGGGCCTCGGGTCGAGCGCTGCTTTTACCCGCTGCACGCGCGCCTTTGCCTCGTATCGTGTCACGTAGACGAAGTATCAGACCAGGGCAAGAAGTCAGGCATGATCCATGGCTGTGCTTGACGAGGCGTCCTCCTTGTTCCTTCCGCCTTTCGAGGCTCGAGTCGTGAGCATGGCAACGGTAGCCGCGTGCTGTACAGGTACGAATGTACGGAGTAGCAAAACAGATGGCGCGTATGGCCGGCACTTGGAGATGCTTTGATATGGCGACCGACTTGGTTCATGCAGTGACGGCTCGGCACCGTCTACATGCGGGAGCATGTCACCTGAATTGCAGTGGCTGCGCATTCGACACAGGGCATTTGTTTATTTATTCCCAGTAAAACCCAAGACTGCGGCAGTGAAGAGTCAGGAATCAGGACTGCTCCGTAGACCCTCTGTAAACCAGTAGAAAGCAGCCATTACCAGCATCAGCCAGCACGGACCAGTAAAACCGGCCGCCATAACAGCATCCAATCGTCAAACCAGTGGAAAGCACAGACCAGGTCCGATCAGCACTGACCACTGACCAGCACTGACCAGCACTGACAGCGTAGCGCCCCTTCGGCACGTCGTCGCTCCCCCCGATCAATTGCCCTGTCGCGCCCTGTTGTGCCCTGCCGCTACCGTTTGGCTCCAGTCCAGTCGGGTCTGGTCTGGTCTGATGGTCTATTCTTGTCACGTCACTGTATGTACTGCCCGTTGCCGCTGAACCTCCAGCCTGGAATCGGTCCCAAATCCCAAGCCCCCCGAAGAAGGAGCACCACGCCGCTAGAAGCCGCTGAGTCGCTCGTTTGACCCTTCGTTTTTCACATCCCGCCAAAATCCAGCACCACCAACCACCGTCGAGCCATCGTGAATCTGCTTGCTCACGCTTGTTCGCTCGCCTAAACAATTCTTCGACCGCCGGCTTCATTCTTGTTGGCGTTGTGCTTCTCTCTCTTTGTTCATCTGATCTGCCACTTCGCATCGCCTCGTCTGCCGACTTAATTGTACTCGCTGCAGGCGTCAACGACTCTCGTTGAACAACCCGTGTCCAATTCGCCCTCGTACTCGCCGGCACAACAACCTTTTGCTCTCCTTTTTCTTCTCACGAGTCACCACCCCAAATTCTCTCGGACGTCGCCAAATTCGCTCGTTTGTGGCCACGACCACCCGACACCCGCAGCCATGTTCCGATGGCTGGTAAACGCCATCTTTCTCGCACTTCCTATTGGCACAACGATTGGAGTCTTGCTGGGAATCCAGGCTCTGAATAGTGCGAACGGCAAACCGCCTCCTCTCTCCAATGGCGATAAAGACTCGAACAGCATCGGCATACCTGGTCTTGGGCCAATCAAGCACAAGGACAGTATTGCTATGAAATGTGATGATCCCGAAGGCATCTACTCCAAAGCTCCAAAGGGCCTCGACTTTAGTTGTACGTTGTGTGTGGATATGCGGCTGTCATCGCGAGCGCGCATCTTCCCCCCTGTCCCGAGCGAAGTTTTCTGGTGGTCTGCAAGATCAACGGAACGTGGCTTGCTTGCTCAGCCTTTCGAATACAATTGCTGACCTCTATTTGTAGTGTCCGCAAATCCTTGGGGCTGGGAAAAGGGCACTCCTGGCAATATCTGCTTGATGGTAGGTGTAACTCTCGATACGCCTCGATTCCACGACTTGCTGTCCTCAATCCAGTCGCTCATACTAATTATGCGCATCGCAGGTCAACCTGAATGGCAACCAAACCTACCCGACCAAGTATTCCGCTCCGCCTTTCAACGTGACTTGGCAGTATCCTAGAGCTGCGTCTAGCAACAAGACCAACAATGTGCACGCTTTCCCCAACGCCAAGGTCATGAGCAAGGCTTTTCCAGTCAAACTCGGTGACATCAAGTCTCTTGAATTTGACGTCAACTGGCACCTGTCTCTGAAGAACAACAGCCTGGTCGACATCACCGACGACGAGGTCACCGCCAACGCAGTCAACGCCAACGTAGCCATTGACATCTTTGCTGACTCCAGCTCTTCCAAGGCCAGCAAGCCTGAGAAGGCTTCTCACGAAATCATGGTCTGGTTGGGCCGCTACGGCACGGATACTTACCCCATTGGAAAAAAAACCGTTGTCGACAAGGGTCTCAAGACCAAGACACTGCAAGGCACTGATTTGTGAGTTGGCCGCCCTGTGCGTTCCTGTCCACATGTAGAGAGGTCCTTCTAACAATTGATAATAGTTACCTCTACTTCGGCATTAATAAACTCACCAACCAAAAGGTCTTGTCCTGGGTGGCTTCGGAGCCTGTTCATGACTTCAAGGGCGATCTCCAGCCCCTGCTTGACGAAATCTTCGCCTCCGACAACGCCGACTATCCCTCGAAAACGGATTACCTCGGATACTTTGCTTTTGGCCAGGAGGCGTACAGCTCAGAAGCGAACGTGACCTTCTCGGTTCCCTCGCTTCTCGTTGACCTCGAGACCTCATAGAGAGCCAGTCGCTTTACCTTTGGGCTTGGAAATAGCCCGGCGTCGCTGCTCTACCGGCACTCTTTTCTTGTCTGCTGGGCCATTGCCGACTTGCCCGATTCCCATGCGGCTCGGTTGAGGGTTGCTTCCGACCATGCCACAGCGCTCTGTTATATCTGACGCTCCACGTCGACACGCGAGCGACACGGCTCCCGAGTGTACAGGCTCCTACCTTACACATTCCAGCGTGCATAATTGCTTATCCGCTTTAATTTCACACCACGGAGTATTCGAAATCGGCGTTTCATTCGGAGACTTATCTGGGTTCTGCGTCGTTTGTTGTTTGTTATTGATATACATAATTATGGGTTCACTAAATTCTGTCATCATATCTCTTGTTCTCCTTTTGACATGTATACTTCTTTTACGCATAATCCTTTTTTTGTCATGATGCGCTCATAGCAGATCAATCAGCGACGATACAAATATTATACACGACGGGCAAAAAGTTTGGTGTTGCCTTTTTTTTTGTTTTCGGGGATAAGGTCGAGGGTCCAGGAGAGGCTACGGCCTACGGGTATGGAAGGATGGATGGATGCGGTCGGGGATCGTTACAGAGCGGCTTGATTCCTGTGTATATGTCTTGGATTCCGTATAGCATTTGGTGTGTAATTTTGGACAATCTGTAGTAGTAGATGATGTTGACTCTTCAGATGTTCAAGATTTTGTGCGCATGCAGAGGTGCTACCCAAACTGCCACCTGTCAAGTGGTGTGTATTCTCCTTGATCCTCGTGTCGCTTCAGGGTCATTGCGCGTTTCTTTGTTGAAGATGAACGACGATAAAATCACGCGTGGCTTGGTGATATATGTGCTATCTCAGCCTATGCCGCTCCGTCTGTATCTTCTCAGATTGATGTACTGGCATGGCATTTCACCGCTTTAGAGTCGAGTTGTTTACGACACGATTGTGACAACCCACGAAAATATACATATGTACCACGTACTCACCAGGACTTCCCTCATTGGGAATCGGCATTATTAAGGTGCTAAAAAGGACAGACCGATGCCTCAATGCTGACATTGCGCCACTACATGATTCATTGAGGTCTGTACTCCGGAAATGTGAGAAAACGTGTCTTTTCCGCGCTGCATTGTGAGGTAGTATGTACACACGTACTACCCAATTATGTCATCGAACCGGGCTTTACAATGAGGACCGTGTAATTTCCAGCCAACATGGTCAATTATGCACAAGCACACCAATTTGGCGTTCCTCAAAGACTCAAAGTCCTAAGTCTACGGAGTACGGAGCGGACAATGCAAATCCCCCCCCAACGGCGTGGAACTGCGTCCATCAGGGCGGCGCCTCATTCGCTAATAATTCGTCTGATTCGCACAAAGCCCGC
>SRPX01000386.1:0-25785 GCA_018360215.1 Claviceps spartinae
TTCTTTTCTTTTTCTATCTGGATTTCTATAATGCTCGTTGATGTCCGAATATGGTTTTATTTGGGCCGGGAGAAACAGGGGGGCATTCGGCTCAATCATCTTTTCAAGAAGATGAAACATGCTCTTCTTCTTATTTTGTTTTGGTCTTGCGGTGGCTGCTAGGTAGCAAAGCTTGTATGAGAGCCGGGAAGAGTCGAGGGAGAAAGTTGTAGCACCCGCCCTTTGATAGTCCACACGGGGACGTGGGGATTGAGAGCTTGATTATATGGAGTTGAGGGGGATGTCTCGTCATTCAGCTGTACACTACTCAAACGGGCGGGCTTTCTTGTTCTCTTTCTTTGAGGACTGAAATCCCGTGGCAATTCGTCAGCCTTTGTCGTGGTCTGTCCGTCCATCTGCCTCATGTCTATCCCCCCCCCCACCCCACTTTACAAACTCCTCCAAGCCAAAAACTCATCCTCCAAATGCTCCTTCAGCTTCTTGAATCCATTCCCAAATCCCTTCCCACACCGCCAACACTTCAACTCACTGCTCAACTCCCTCCCTAAACCCGTTTCCGGCCCCCCTCCCCCCCGCGCTCCCCAATCCATCACATCCACCAAAAACGGCGTATTAAACGAATTATAATGCTTCCGGTGCTTCATACTCTCGCTATGCATATCCCTCGACAAGACATGAATATGCAAATGACTCATACTCGGCACAGCATGCACCCCACTAATCACTTCCGCTTCCCAATCCCGCCCCAGAGGCAACGCCCCGGGCTCAAGAACCCTTCCCTCTCGCGCGTCCTCCTCCACCTCCTCTTCTGCGTCTGCCTCCCCCTCCCCATCCCCACCCCCATCCAAGACAGCCTGTCTCGCCCTCTCGGCACGGCTATACCGACCCAAGCGCCTCTGCAGTTCCTTCGCCACAAGATTCTTCAGGTACGCAACCTGCTGCTGGACCTGCCGCAGGAACTGCTCATCCTGGAAAGCCTCAAAGGGATGGAGGAGGTTATGCGCTGGGGAGCGCGGTAGGAGGAGTGTGTGGATTGTGGATTTGGGGAATTTGTCGTGGATGGCGACAAAGTCGGCGTTTTGGAAGATGATGGTGTTGGGGGGGAAGGAGGAGGGGGGGTGGGAGAGGTAGACGCCGAGGCCGAGGCGGCTGCGGGAATGGCTACCGTGGGAATGATGGTGTTTTGGCGAAGGGTCGGGTTGGGGTTTAGGTTTGGGGGTCATGAGGGCTGTGACTGGTTCGTGGGTGGTTAGTTAGAACTTATTAGGTTGTGTTTGGTGGTGATGTATGGGATGTTTGCGTGTATGTATGTACTTGCAGGCATTTCTGGGTGGTGTTGCGGGAGGAGGAGGGTCTTGGGTGGTAGGCTGATTCGGCGGCGTGGTGGTGGCATTGTCGGGAGGTGGTTCCATGGTATCTTGTGTGTGTGTGTGTTGTAACTTGTAAGTTGTTGTGAGTTTGTCTTGTTGTGAGGCGAGTGAAGCGTGAGTGCGAGTTGGAGTCATGACGTTGGGTGTAAGTTTAATGGACAGGCGTAGCTGCGTACCTAGGGTATGTTCTTGTACATGTACATGAGAGGCTGAGTGTGAGCAAATATATCGCCAAGTATGTGTACATGTATACACATCCCCCGCACGTGAACAGTAAACAGTCACTGGCAGTTCATACATAACTTCATCGTGAAGCTATGCGACCATTTCCATTGAGCTGTACTAAGTTTCCTTGATCAATACAGTTTGTGTCTCAAATCTCAAATCCCAATACTTTGGTTCTTCCATTTGCCACAAGGCTACCAACAAGCACATCAAAGCTCGAATACATCGCATCATAGATTCCCGCCTTGCCTCGCCTCGTCCGGCCAAGGTCTTGGGATTATCATTCGCCTGCTTCAAAACGCCCTCTGTTCATGTCAGTTCCTCGGCCCGCGGCGCGGCTTCAGCCGGATCATCATCTTGGAAACGTGCGTCCTCTCACGTCAAACCATGAGAGCGCCTCGGTGTCCACATAGTTCCCCAACAGCTTCCATGTAGATGCACATACTATTCTTTCGCTCATTAGCTAATAGCTAGCATGAATAACAAGCAATACATCCATGATTCTATATGTTGACTAAATCAGAAAAGCTCGTGATGCATTCGAGAATCGAGCTTAAGTTTGGGTCTAGTGTAGACTAGTCACTAGCACACGCAATGCCCTCACTTAAAAGTTACACGCCTTGAGATCATTAGCATGCATACTATGGAGTAGAGATGCGAAATTAAGCAAGATGTATAGAGACTTTTTGGGGCAATGAAACAACGTATGCGGACCAAGAAGTACTGATGCAATACGACAGATAGTTTTCAGTTGAGGAGAGGAGGTTTGTGTTTCTTTTGAGTCCCCAACTGTACATTTACACCCAGCTATGAGCCTATGAGGTAGGTACATACCTCCTAGGACGTATCTACAGTAGCTACTTAGTAGAGCCTCATGCATGAACCATGATGCAACAGGTAGAGTAGCTTTCTGCATGTATGTACCTAGGTAGTGTATGTAACTATGTGTGTATGTGACTATGTGTGTATGTACATATATACATGTACATATGAACATGTGAACATCAGGGGGATGCCACTGTCCTGATGTCCCGACAGAGAAGAATCAAGGCGAGCCCAAAGCTATCCATCAAAAGATCATCCTCGTCTCGCCCGCCGAGGAATTGCCATTCGGCTGCTTCCGAGTCCCGAGTCCCTATATAGGTCCTTCTTCTCAGTCTCTCCGCCCGTCAGGTAGCTCTCCGATCTCGATTTCCACGCGATCGCCTTCACGAATGAGTCGGAATGACCATTGACGAGCGCATTACATTCCTCCGCCCCCTCACTGTAGCGTCACTCGCCGCCAAGCTTTCTTCCTCTACCGTGACAGTAGATCGGCTAGATCTGGCTGTCCCCACTGCAAGTCCGAATCTGTTTCTGGACGAGAATCTCGGCAAGACACGCCTTGATTTCGTCCATGCTTTTCTCGGATGACCAGTTCCAGGACTAGATACCTGTCATCGGTCGACGGCCGTTTCAAATAAGACCCTCGAGACGACACAAGTCTCCATGACCGGCCCAAGGAAAAGGACATACATGTAACATTAGGTAGGTACATATTCTCAACTCCCAAGTCCACCTAGACTCCCTCGAGGCAGCAGGCTAGATCCACCATACGTACATCATATCACGGTCGCATCGAATGCTACCCATTCTTACCTGTGGACTCTGGAGACTGGAGCTAATGTAAATTGCAAACTTCTTCGAAATTCGTCGGAAAAAGGCTGGCATAGTGGATTATGCTGCATGTGACATAACTTACAAGAACATCACCACCTCCCTCTCGAGTCCCTGGTGTCAATGCTACTATGTACATATTCAAAACAGATGAAGAAACAAAACATAGGGAGCCTGCCTCGTCTCCCTATTCATCACGTAACGTTGTGCCCCTCATGATCCATCTGCCTCCTTCCATCTTTCCACGCAATGCTGTCCCATCATCCATGCCATCCTGACTTCCTCCTCCAGGCTCCCATCAGTGATCACACATCCATCCCATTCAACTCAATCAGCTTCACCACCATCTTGATAACAGCCTCCTCCCCCAGATCCACCCCCGGATTTTCCACCTTTTGCGCAATCAAATCATCCACCATGCCTCGCAACCTCGCCACCAGCACACCAATGCGCGCCCATCCACGCAGCCGCAGCCACCCATCGACCAGCAAGCCACGGCCCAGCGTATCCAATTCAATGGGACCAGAGAACAAAAGGAGTGTAAAGACGTTGAATGCTAGATACGGTAAAGTATTGTCAGTCGATGACCACATTAATACCCAGCAGACAACAGTAGTGACTGTGTATGTGTATATATGAGCGGGAAAGAAAACGGGGGAAAAACTCACGCGTAAGATCCCGTATGAAAATCTTGCTCGTCGAAATAATGCTAAAGTACGACATGTACATCGCATTCCCCGAAAACCCCTGACTATCAAACACCGTACTCCCAGGATGCACAAATACCCGCCCATTCTCCTGGTTAAAGTACTTGATAGCCTTGGCCTCCGGATCCAGCTCCTTGGCGCCAGACATGGAACTCACGTACTTCTTATCCGGGTACTGAATCCGCGCAATCTGCGGTGTAAACGCCGACGCGATCAGCGCGCGCAGCAGCTGGATATTGCGGCGCGGCCCAGCGGAAGAATCAGGGGCAATGCCGATTTCCACCAAAGCCTCGTAGTACTGAGAGCGCGTGTTGGAAATATCCGTCAGGGTCTGGTGAGACAGGAAATTCTCGTCGCAAAAGGAGCGCACGCGGCGTTGGGGGTAGGCACCATCTTTCATCATGGTGTCCCATGCTCGGAAGGCGTCGACATCAGTCATCAGGTCCCCATCGCCGGTGCAGAAGCGCAGACGCGCCTGGCGGGCTTCGTCGCGCTTTTCCTGCGGTGAGAGAAAGGGGCTTCGTGTGCTGAGGATCGCGGCTGTGGTGACGCAGTCGTCCAGACAGCCAAAGATGGCGCCGTAGACCATGAGTTTTCCGCAGCGGAGATCTGCGGGCAGCATGGCGAGCTGTTGGCCCATGGCTGTGAGTTCGTCGCCGTCCAGAGCGCCCATACGGCGTAGGAGTTTGATGGCGCCTTCGATGGCTTTCGCTTCGGGGGGAGTGGGTGATCGTCCCAAGAAGGCCGCGACATCGCGCATGCCCATGGCGCGTACTGATAGACATAGTTGCTCGAGGGGTACTCGTCTGATTTCTGGTTCGGGTCGCTCCGCCATCTGCTGCTCTAGCTTCTCCGTGTAGAGCTTGAAACATTTTCCTTCCTGGACACGTCCGGCTCGTCCGCGACGCTGTTTGCAGGCCGCGCGGGATGCCCACGTCTCTTCGAGCCTTCTCATGTTGCTGGATGCGTCGAAGCTGGTCTCCTTGACTTTGCCGCTGTCAATCACGACGACAATATCGTCGATTGTGATGGACGTTTCGGCCACGTTGGTCGCTACCACCACCTTGCGCTTCCCGGGGGGCGCACTCGAGAAAACTCTCTTTTGTTCTCGCATCTCCAGGGAGGCGTGCAGAGGGAGAACGTGTAGCGAGGGAATGCTTCGCAGATAGTTGCACGCGTGGTTGATTTCGCCCACGCCGGGCAGAAATATCAGAATGCCGCCCGGTTTTTTATCGTAGGATAGTTCGTAGTCAATGGCCTTGACGGCCTCCGAGATAAGGTTATAGTTGATTCGGTGGCCGAGTTTCTGGATGATCTTGCCCATTGACTCATCGCTCACGAGGCCGTTCGCTTCCGCCGCTGTTTCGGCGTTGAAGCCCGTCATTCGGATCACGTCGTCGAGATAGTAGTCGTCCACGGGATATGTTCTCCCTGAAATCTCCACGCTGCCCACGCGTAAGCCTTCTGAAGCAAAGTAGCCCTTGAACGTGGCAGCGTCCAGCGTCGCCGACATGAGAATCAGCTTCAGCATGTCCCTGTCCCGTCGCATGACTTCTCGGATCAAGTTAAGAAGAAAGTCGGTATCCAGACTGCGTTCGTGGACTTCATCAATGATAACATGGCTGACATCAGCCAATGCGCTCACCACATCGTCCACGCGCCCACCAGAGGTTTGCAGACGTCTCAGCAGTACACCAGTCGTGACAAAGGTGATCTTCGTGTCCCTGGAATGTCGTGATTCTCCACGAATCGCATAACCCACCTCATCTCCTACCCGCGAGCATCGCTCCTCTGCCACGCGATCCGCCAAGCCAAGCGCCGAGATTCGACGAGGCTGCGTCACAATCATGTTTGCGCAGCTCCCCAGCTCCTTGGAGTACAAGTCATCCAGAATGAACTGCACCGACTGCGTGGATTTTCCAGAACCCGTCTCACCGCTGATGATTGTGACGTGGTGATCGCGCACGGTATTCACGATCTGTTCCCTCATCTGCCACGCCGGTAGTTTCTCACGCTTGGCTAGCATCTTCTGCCACGGGGACGAGTCCTGCCTCTGCAGCCATTTCTCCTTGCTCATCGGGTCCGGCCGCCACTGAATCGGCCGAGGCTGTCGTGTTCTCCTGCCTCCTGGTCCCTTGTGGTGCTCTGCGAGAGTCCGATTTTCGGACGCGGCAGATGACACCGCAGAAATGTCCACCAAGTTACCCGGATTCTCAATGATGCCGTTGATGTTCTGCTGGATCCAGTCCAGGACGAGATATATCTTCATTGGTTCGTCGCGCAGCGATTCTTCCATATACGCGAGTGCTTGTCTCACTATACTCAACTTGATGTACGAAGGAAGCTTTGCCATGATGGCGATAATCAAGTGTCTGGGGTAGCTGGCTGGTCGTCTGACTTGTAGGTACGTCTCGACTTCGCCGCCGTTCTGTCCGTTTTGCGCCGCATTCTTGACGGCTTCGACTTTGATCGAGATTGAATCCGGCGAGTTTCGACGGAATCCCTCCCCGTACATGGCTTCCAGGCTAGACACCTCTTCATTCCATTGCTCTTCCGGCGAGCCCATGTCGAGAAAATCGAGATCGCTGGCCTCATTCTCCTTTGTCGCCTGCGTTGTCCCGACCGTATTTGACGCTGTTGTCTTCGTAGAAGCAATCAAAAGTTTCTGCAACGCCTCGGCGGCTTGACTCTCGTCACCACCATTTTCGTCCAGTATACGTGTGCACAGCTCGACGGAATATCCAGTCTCGGAGAGCGACTTGATGATGCCTTCCCTCCTCAAGTTCGTTGACCCCAGAGACACACCAGCAGAGTAACTCTCCGGCATGGCCCACCGCGGCAGATCATCTTCCGGCACGTGAATCAGAAGCCATTCCAGCGTCTCTTCGCGATCTTTACAGTACTCCACTGCCTCGACGACGTGGTTTCTCCTAAAGCCCAACTTGGCCAAGTCGGCCACAATGGCCTCCTTTTGCTTCATGCTCATCTGCACGCCGTGCGGGTTCCAAGAAATACCCTTTCGCAAAAGCCCTTCCAGCTGCACCCTTGTCTGGCGGCCCATTTCAACCTTGGGCGCTGTCGTCCACCCCTTCATGGGATTAAACGCCGACTTTTGATCACCACCATTCGAGTGGCTCATCAGCATCAGTCCAGCCGCACCGGGCATCTCCTTAGCCTTGGCCCTCGTCTGTTCAAGCTCCCTCCGTTTCTTTTCCGCCGCAGCTTTCGCCTCCAGCTTCTCCTGCAGAGCCTTGAACGGATCCGCATCATACAACGACGCCCTTCCTTCCTTCACATCCTCCTTCTTCAACGCCTGGAAATCTTTCCAGAGACTCTTATGGTCTGGCGGGAGGACCATGTGCTTGTTCTGCATACTGCACACGCGGAAAAGAGCATACGTCGCAGCCGCATGCTTAGCTTCTAGAGCAGTCTCCCGTAGCAGCAAGTGTTTATGACTGGCCGGAATCTTGAACGGTTCAAGCTTTGTCATCTCTTGCGTCTTGAGGTCCTTTGCGCTGAGGGTCACCCACACGGAGAAGCCCTCGGGCGTTTTCCTGGTGTCATATTCCGGTCTCTCCCATTTCTGCTTCTGGCAGTATTCGCTCAAAAGGTTTACAGGCAGTTTTCCCGTCCAAGATGAACCACCGATGATTTGTTTGACCGTGGGCTTGGGTGGTGCGACGGCTGGCACAGCCGGTGCCGCTGTCTCGACCTTGTCCTTTGGCGCTTTTTTGCTTTTCCCAGCACCATCTTTGCTTGCATCTTTGCCAGCAGCAGCGGCAGACCGTGTTTGCGCGGGCTGCTGCTCAGCCTTTGCTTTGCCCTTCTTTACCATGACAGAACTGCCACCCAGATACTCCAGTTTGGCGTTATCGGTTCCATGTGCCAGAAGGATGCGTCGATGGGTTGGTCGATGGCGTTTGCCTCGGCGGGTTGACGGCAGATTGAGTTTCTGAAGCTAGGAGAACGCCTACCTAATTTACCTAGGCAGACTAATAAGCGTTCCTCGCACTGTGCACATAAGCTAAAAACTTCCTGGCGTACGGCTCAAACTCGGTTCACAGGCGCGTCTTGTCTACCTGGTATGTATGTATTTGCCATTTGGCAAAGCAAAACACCATCAAGTTGCACAATCACTTGTTCACGGCTTTCACATTCACCAACTCCAGGCATGTGTCCGGGTAGTAGTCATTACTTTTTCTTTTATTACTTTTTCGTCTCTCTTTTTGATACGCTGGTAATTTCCTACCATGATATACAACCACTTGGTTAGTACATCTACACTGGCACGAATGGGTCTCCCGCAGGAGACATCAATGCGAAAAGCACTAGCTTTGGCACTGCGCGCCAGCGTATTTCACTTGCCGCTGCATGGATCTGTCTCCATTCCAGACCCATAACCTTAGGGCTCCAAGATTGGGTCAATCCCTGGACCGGACAGACGTTCGATAACATCATCATCATGAGCCCAAACAAATCACTTCGAGGTGAGCCACTTCAAAGGCACGGTCCACATCCGTCCATCATCTCCAGCAGCCATCATACACTCATCTTTCGCAGGCTGGAACTTTCAAGTTACCAAAGAACCTGTATAAACTCATTCAACTATTCACCTCACTCTCCTCATGTGCAGATTCTCATGCCAAATGAAGAAGAAGTTGGTGGTAATGTGACGTCATTGGTGAAGGGGGAGATAAAGGGAAGGCATATGCTCTGACACGAGCTTGTGCAATGTCGTGAAAAGCTGGGTAGATACGTGCGAGGGAAGAGGGGAAGGTGTGGGGTATGAAAGGGTGTAGTATGAGAGATTCGTGAGATGAAAGTGCTGGCCTCCAAATGCATCATCAAATCGACCCTTGGCTATTGTGGTTCCGTCTTCACATGTCCATGGAGTCACCACCATCGGCGAAGCTGAAGCCGCCAGACTGACCCGCGGCATCACCGGTCCCGAAGCCAAAGGTACCATTTGGACCAGCTGGCTGGTCCATAGCCTCGTCCACGTTCTCATTTTCATCGGAGAAGTACTTTTCGATCATGTTGTAAGCCTTCATGTAAATATCCTCGTTGGCATTGTTTTGGCATTCATGAATCTTCTCCATGCCACCACATTCTTCAATGAAGAGAGCAAATCTGTTGATGTCTCCTCCGTCGCCAGCAGTCTGCTTGTCAAGGTCACCAATCTTGAGAATGTTCTCGAGGCCGTCCAGCGCAACCTGAATGATCTTGTTATCGGGGCAGGTCAGGAGGTCGCACAAGGGCTTGATGCAGCCCTGCTGGACGAGATAGCGGAGCTGCTCGGGTTTCTGCAGAGATCCTGACGTTGCATTACTAATGGCCCAGCAAGCTTCCTTACGGGTCTTGAGGTCACCGTTTTGCAGGAGGTGAATCAATGGCGGAATAATATTGGCATCCAGAACGGCTTGAATCTGAGACGTGTTTCCCGCAGTGATGTTGGAAATTGTCCAGCAGGCTTCCTTGCGGATACCGTCCTTAGTTGAGCTTAGCAAAGACAAAAGACAGGGCAGAGCTCCACAGTTAATGATGACCTGAGTCTGGATGTCATCACCTGTCACAATATTGCCAACAGATCGGAGAGCGGGTGTTTGAACAGAAGTCGATGCATGCATCAGAAGCTCCACAAGCCGGCGGGGGATACCGGCCTCAATCACAGCTTGGATCTTGTCGTTGGAACCGTCGGAAAGATACGAAATTGCCCAGCAAGCATCGATAAGGACTTCGTCGTCCAGAGAGTAGACTAGTTTTGCTAGCACGGGCAGGGCAGGGGCGATCTGTTTTTGACCAATATTAGCGATACAGGACCAGAGGCATCTATATATTCCAAGTAGTATTGAAGACCACGAGTCTAAAGAGTTGGTTCGATCAGTTGAACTTACAGTACTCCAATCAGGCTGGGGCATCTTGCCGCGGCAGAAGTTGCTCAACGTCCACGTGGCATTACGCAACATGCTGAGCTTACGACTGTCACCCAAAAGGTTAAGCAAGGGCTGAAGGGCACCACAGGTAAGAACATAGTCTCGGCACTGGGGACTGTCACCGGCAATATTGCCCAAGGCCCAGACAGCCTGCTCTCTGACATCGGGTTCAGGACTATCCAGAAGATCGACAAAGATGGGAACCGCGCCAGCCTCAATGACTACCTGGGTCTGCGTGGCAGAGCCGGAGGCGATGTTGGTCAAAGCCCAAGCAGCCTCGAACTGAACAAGGGTATGAGGAGATCGCAGGAACTCAACGAAGCGACTGACGACGCCAGTCTTGATGACCTCTTCGATCGGGGGGTTTCGCTCCTTGGATAGCAACTTGCGAAATTTCGTGGTACCTGAGATCTGCAAATCGACTTGGTCCGAAAAGACACACTGAACCATTTGAGGAAGGTCCGCATTCAACTGCGACAGCAACGTTAGTGTCCACTCGCAAGAAGCTTTAGAACATGTCACGCTGTCAAGTTTATTTGCAACATAAGAGAACCATGTTTTGAATGTCTCTTTCTTGAGGTAGCAAACGAGCTTCAACAAATGGTACCCAGACCCCACATCATAGGGCGAAAAATCTGGATAAATTTGCCTTTATCCAGGTGCGAAATTGAAGGATAAGGTGCATACTGGTTGCGAAAACGAATAACGCACGTGACAAAAAACCTCACAAGGTCATCAAGCAAAGAGAGATCAAGCCGTACCTGTGATTCTGTAGGAGCGGTGTCATCGTCACTGTCGGGCTCAGCACCGAGAGAAGCACCCGGTCTGTTCTCGCCAGTTCCGATACCTCGACGCTTGGCGAGGTTTTCCTCTCTTTTTGCCTTGCGAATCTCAACCTGTTGTTCCTCGCGACGACGGCGCAGTTCTTCAGGCTTGAAGGTGTTCTTAGCCTTGAACTGCGTTCGACGATGCTCCGGGATATATCGTTCCGCCATTGTGGTGTTGCGATTTGTATTTCTTATCGGGAGGGGCACACAAACGGTGCGGGGATATTGTTGACAGTGAGGACGGGGCCCAAACGCAAAACCCAAGATGCCAGGGAAGAATGGAAACAAATACAAAGATTTTTGACGACTCCGGTAACGTCTCGTAGGTAAAGTGCGATAGTGAAGCGGCACCAGACGAAGTCGAAGGAGACGTTTGAGCAGAAGTTAAGGATAGGGGGGAGAGACGAGGAGAGAAAGATGGCGAAAAGAAATGATTGCTTTTCACTAGATCCGTTGCTAGAGAGCCTGAGCTGGAACCCACCTACCGATTCATGCAGGATTCGGAGGGGGATCAGCATTGGCTGCCTGAGGCCGCACTCCACCCTCAGCCCTCAAGGCTCACAAACTGCCGGTACATAGCTATTGGTACGAAACCAGGCCAAAGCCAAAGTAGCTTCTGTTGGAACTTGGCAGTTGGCAACTTGGCACACAGAATCACAGACATGGCCATTGGCGGGGAAGTACCTAGGTAAGCCCCGCAAAAGCGAAGTTCCTCACTGTGCCCCGTTGTTGTTGCTGGAGCCATCACGTGCAACCGCGTTCGAAGGAGCATTGGAAACGATCTCAGGGACGCGCAGAGTTCGCTGCAGGCTGCAGCACGCGCCAACCCAGGTTGACTCGGATGGTCAATTGTCGGTCACCGACTGTTTCTTCCGGCACTGCCTCAAAAAATGATGGTGACGATGACGATGATGGCGTAGCATCATCTCGACCATCATTCAAACATTTGCTGAAGCTCCCCCACCATGCTGTCTAGACGGCAGGCAACTCCGCGATCTGTTGGATTCGCGTCCATCAGGGAAGTCATCGATGGAAATCTTCATGCAGGTTCCCTAATTCATATTGCTGGGGTTGTGACTGATTTCAGAGCTCCCATTGCTACCCGAGGGACAGGTATGTCTCGGTCGATTTTCGCGGTTGTAGTGCTGATCAGATACTGCTTGGTAAGGGAATATTGACTGTATGTGATAGACTGGAAATGTCAGATGCGAATATATGATCAGTCAGTACAGGACGAGCCCGATACCTCAGTGTCTTTCAACATATTTTGGCCCGAGGCGGATATGCCAGACGCGAGGTGCGGCGATGTTATCATAGTATTCTCAGCCAAGGTTAGAGACAGAAGACGAGGCTTATCAATCACATTTGGGACAGTGGCAACTAAATTTGCACCCAGGTCCAAAACTACCAGCTTTCATATTCATTATGCACGCACAAAACGACCGATATATACATTTTTGACGCCGCTCGAATTCCCAGACCAGTCACAGATGCCTCCAGAGCCCTGCGCCCGTCTACCCGCAGTCGGACTTCTCGCCGCCTTAGTCGAGCAGAAAGTGAGTTTGTCAGTATTCTATATAGCTCCATCAACAGGGAACGGCTTCCGACCGCATCCAAATTCGAAGCCCTAAAATCCAACTCGAAAAATGTGAAGGACAAGTTTTCCGAATTAAAAGACTTGCGAGACGGCAAATTTGTCGACACAGTTGCGCAAGTCGTCCGGAAGCCATACGATCTTGGCGACAAGATCACGCTCTGGGTCTCTGACTATACCGAAAATCCTCTTTTCTATCAGCATCAGCTTATGGGAAGCAAAGGAAAGCGTGCGAACGATTCTTATGGGTATACAGCCACGTTTGCCGCGTCCAAATCAAGTTTGGAATGGAGTGGACCACTTGGCAAGTTAAGCTTGCAAATCACCTGTTATGAGCCCCATGCCTCGGCAATTCGAAATGAGAGAATTATGCAGGGAACATGGGTGTCCTTGCGAAATCTGCAGGTCAAGTACGGTCAGAGTATGGCCAATTTGGAGGGATTTCTCCGAGAAGATCGAGGCGCTGGGAGAGTCAAAATCAACATTTCGAAAGAAGAGTCGCTCGATGGGGAACACACCCGAGTCGAGGTCAAGAATGCGCTCCGAAGGAAACAACAGTACGAAAAGACGAAAAAGACGCAAATAAAAGAGCTTACCGAGGCAGCCGCTGCTGGTGCCAAGCGCAGGGCAGAACTTTGTCTGGATGGTGAGCAGCCGGCTTCCAAAAAGACTGCAAGGGAACGCCGATCCCAGAAACGGGCTCAAAAGGCGCAACAGCACAAAGCACAAAGGGGGAAAAATGTCGACGTGGATTCCGACAATAATGACGTGCCTAGCGACGTGCCTAAGCACTTGAACACGCACGGTGAGTGATGGAAAGAGCAAAATCAGATAATTTGGCAACCAACGTCTTGCTGACATCACAATCAAGTGAAGTGCGAAAATGGGAGCATACCTCCAACACTGATAGCAGACGTGTTGGCGCCCGTGCAACATGAAGTCATTGGAAACGGCGGCGAAATCACACACTTATCCCTCCCGTTTATTAATGCAAACTATCGCACGTTTGTACGCGTGATTGACTTCATGCCCACCAAGCTGGAAGACTTTGCACGCCCAAAAAAGGTGCCGTCAGAATACGCCGCTCTTTCAGATCACGAAGAATCGGATTCGGACTCGGACGTAGCATCGGGTTCGGGTACAGAGTCAGACGACACATCCACTGCCATCAAGCAATGGGAGTGGCGCTTCTGCCTGCGTCTACAAGAGGCCAACACGCCCGAAGATGCGAATCCTAAAAAATCCCTGTGGGCAGTGGTAGACAATCTGTCTGCGCAGATGTTGCTCAACCTGGACGCAACAGATTTGCGCCATGATGATGCAACCCTCGGTCGGCTACGGCAAAGAATGTTCATTCTGTGGGGTGACTTGGAAGAACATAAAGCCCAGGCCCAGAACCGAACTTTGCAAACAAAACCGTATACAAAGGTCGGACCTCCTGCCGACTCGGATGAGGAGGCGGAAGACGCGGTCGAACAGGGGTCAGTAGTGCACGCGGTCTCGAACCGCCCCTTTGGATGTTGCATCCGACAGTACGGCGTAAGACAAGACGCGCGGCGCGTCGAAGAAGACAGCGGAGGACCAGCACCCTGGCAGCGAATGTTTGGCTTGTTTGGGACAAGAATATCGGGCGTCTAACGACACAGCCTAGATATAAGACAGATTTCTGACAAGCACATGAATTGATATCCATATTCCCTCTCGACCTGTTCATTATCAAGCTAGGTTGTAGAGACGCACATATGTACAATAAATACAATAAAGACTTTTGGACAAGTACAAACGTTCAAGTCTCACTACGATCAAATGACAAAACCGTGCCAGGAAGTTAGGAACCAACGTCAGGAATACAGACTTTGCGCATGTGATCTAGTGAAGAAAGCCTCAGAGTGCCAGATTACTTGGACCTCCCCGCACTTCGCCGCCCTGAATTCCACCAAACGATAGCACAGACATTCCCCATAACAGCAACTCGTGAATGCGCAGCATTAACTACATAGATGTTCTTGCTTCGACTAGCACAGCGGTACTCTGTACAACTAGACATAGAGGGCTATTCTCCCCATTCCTCCTCAGAAAGATAAGCAGTACCCACACGCAAATATGTAGAACAAGATAGATAGTAAGAAAAAAAAACCGAAGGATAAAAAAAACAATTGTGCCAAGACGACTAAAAACACAAAACAGTACAAAATGTGAAAGAAACTGGCTTCATAATAACCCAACTTAGTCTTCCTCTGCCCGCATCCGCATCCTGTTTGTTACATTCCATCTCATGCTCTGCCATGCCCTCCGTCCCCTCCTTTGCATATAAGTATGAGTGATCGCGGAATAGCTTGGATAGCCACGCTCACCCCTCCTTCTCCATAGACACACCATACCCAGATCCAATCCTAACTAGATCGTTCGTCACTCCTAGTCCCCGAGGCCATCGTCATCATCATCAACGCCCTCTTCATCGCCCCCAACATCACGCATCACCTCATCTTCATCCTCCGCATCATCTATAATCGGATCCTCGTCCAGTAATTCCCTCCTGCGCAGATCCTCCGCGGTACCTTCCTCTGGCTCCGCATCTTCAAGACCGTGCTCGTCATCGTCGTCATCGTCAATGATGGGATCATTACTAGGAGCGCGCTTATTATTGCTGTGGGCGCCGATTTTGGATTTGAGCGCAGCAGCAGCGGGAGCGGGCTTTTTTTGCCGCCTTGCGAGCTTCTCATCGTCTAGGTAGGCAAGAACTTCTTTGAAGTTGTGGCCCAGTTTTGTCTCATTGCGGAGGAGGCGGCGACGGAGTTTCGTAGCCATAGAGCCGCGGTTGTCAATGAGGTGGGCTGTTATGGTGAGGACGTATTTGGCTGTAAGTTCACAAAAGGCGCGCTCGGCTTTGAGTTCGGCGGCGTGGCGGCTCTCTGGAGAGTCTTCGTTGTCTTTGTCATCGTCGTCGTCATCATCTTGGTCATCTTCGTCGTCGTCATCGAGATCCTCATCATCTAGGGGGTCTTCATCCTCGGCTGGCTCGTTGAGGGTCTTGTCTTTCTTGATCTTTTTGGCGTATTGCCGTTCGGCGCTGTCAAAGATGGACATGAGTTCGTGGACGAGACCTGGCTCAATGTCTTGGAGGAGAACCTTGAGCTTCTCGGCTCGATCAGCCGCGGCGTCGGATGCGGGCATAAATTTCTCGATGGGGGAGCGGAGAGTGGCAAAGGTGAGGTGCAGATCGCAAAGGCTCCCGGTAGAGAAGAGGCGGAGCTCATCGATGGCGGCGCGGGAGGAAAACGTTTCAATCAGGTGTCGGCGGTAGGACTGCCGTAACAGAGACAGCTCGTCGAGATCAGCGTCCGAGAGAGACGTTCCGGATGCGAGCAGCCTGGCGAGCGCTCGCGTCTTCCACATGAAATAGAATTGTGAGGCTTTGATGGCAAACGTAACGACCTCATCTTCAAGTTCGTCAATCTCATCGTCCTGAGGCTCGTATTTGCCTCGGTGAACAATGAGACTGAGGAGTTGGATGGCGGAGGAACCGGAGTCGGTCGACTTGGGCTTGGCCTCCATGGCGTCAACGCAATCATAGACACTCGCCAGCTTGCTAAGCTTCATCAAAACTGTGGACAGCTCACGCAGCGGTGCTTCCGTCATGTTGCCTCGGACGGACAGCTCACAAGACTGTTCAAAGTTGTGGAGAGCATTGATGGCATTCTCCCACAACAGGGACAGCTTGCTATCGGTCAGCTCTTCCACCTCGTCGTGCTGGCGAACGTGAAGAAAGGCTGCAGTTGCTTCAGACAAGACTCTCTTATCGTCATGTCTGTTGAATTGAGTGCTAATCTCGTCCAAAAGCCGATCAAACTTGCCAAGATCCTGACGCAACTGTTGCAGAGTGTTGAGGTTTAGGAACCGCACCAAGCGGAGGACAATGGCCGCCGTTTCTGGTTCCGCGCCAAACTTGTTCAGTAGCTTCGGTATCGCTGTGATTAATTCGACAGCCAATTCCTCTTGAGCCTCGGCTGCGTCCGATCTACCAGGTCGCCTTTTTCCCCTGTCGTGGTGATGGTCGCTTGCCAAGGTCAGACTCGACTTGACAGCAGAGCCAAGGACGTCCAGAAGAATGGCTTCTTCCTGGGGAGAGGGAGCAACGGCCATTTTAAAGGCTACTTCCGGCGAGCTTGCCTTGGCGGTCTTAGACCTAGATCTGGACTTGGAGCTCGTTGTGTGGTCGTATAGTAGATATCCGGCAATCATCCCCCAGGTGCTCACTTCGGGCACTTTTTCGTAAAGCGCTTGGGCAGCTAGAGAGATTCTCGAGTCTGGACTGGCACCATCCAGCAGTTCTAGCGCAGCGGAATCTATGCCGATGTCACCGTCGCTTTGCCGAGCTTCTTCAATCTGCGCATCGTAGCTAGCCAGGGTCTCCGCAAGGCACTTGATATTCACCCACTCCTTTCGAGGGCTATCGTAGTCGTCTTCTTCAACCTCGTCTAGCTCATCCAAAACTTCCTGGCCACCAATCTGCTCTTTCTTGCCCTCGAGAACGTCCGCAACGCACGCGACAAAGAAGTTGACGACGGCTTTGCGAATGCGTAGCTCGCTGTCGAATATCAACTTGCCAATGGCATCGATTTCACTGGGATCAAGCATAGCGGCAGATCTCAGAATGTCGATGACGGATATTGCTGTCACGCGTACTGATACCTCCAAGTCTAGCGTTGCTATTTCGATCAGGCGGGGACGAAATCTGTCAATGAAGTGGCCGAGTTGTTGCGCATCGCGTCGAAACACCTTGAGCAGCTGCTTCAATACCTCTTGGCGAGTTTGCGCATTGGTGTCAGAAAGCATCCAACCCAGGTATCGAAGATAACCCGGCTCCATAAATACGGTAGGCAGGCTCAGTATCCATGAGCCAAGTGCGTCAACGCACTCCGTCCGTATCTTGGGGTCTATATCGCGATATCGGTGAACAAAGACGGTATCAAAGAAGGACTGAATTCCCTCGCTACAGGTCTTTCGACAATCGTTCGCCTCAGTCAAACTGCGCTGCACCTCGGTGGTCTTCGCCTTATTCTTGCTCCTCTTGGCAGCTTGCAGCTGCTGCTCGATGTTGGCTATTCTTCGATCGAGGATGCTCGCGACTCCAACTAGGGCAGTCTGAACAGCCAGTGAAATCGTAGTTGCTGTATGGCGGAATGGCCTGAGTGACGACGACGACATACTTGCTAGCCAAGCGTGAAGGGTGTCCATCAACTCAGGTACGGTGTATAACGTGTCTGTCTCGTGAAGAAGCTCAACTAGAGACTGGTAAAAGCCGATCAGATTGTCTCGGAACGATCTGTTGCCTTTGGCTCTTGATACCAGTGGGTAGTCTATGATTTGTTGCTGTTGTACATCGTTAGCTGTAGCCACGGTTATCGGTGACAGGCCTTCCCCCTTGCCCGTCCGGCAATAGACGTGAGTGAAGAGTGCAGTGATCGAAAGAAGTGAGTACGAACCTCTTGATAGACATTTTGCAAGTCAACTAGTCGATTGGGAATATTTTCTGGGTCGCGAATATCATCAATTGTGACCTCCAGATCGCAGCCAGCAGACTGAATGATGGAGTTGACAAGATCGGCCAATGCTGCAGCGTCATCGTCCTTGTATTTTGCCAACCATTGTTGCGAGATGCTGTCTGAGGAGTCTCCAGATCCGAAAATATTTGCTGCAACAAAAGCATAAAACAGAAGACAGTCAGTGTTGTTCGAAGCGTCAACGACGACCACAGGGATGGGGGGGGGTGACACCCGCGTACCAAAAAGTCCAGTGCCTTTCTCTCCCGCGTCGATTCGCACAGTCTTTTTGGGACGACTTGGAATTCGAGCGATCTGATGAGGCCCTGGTGGTTGAGCACCGTTGATCTTGGGCTTCTTGCTCGATGGCTTCCTCACGCGAGCTCTGGCTGTGCGCGACCTCGGGGCGGGATGATCTCCGTCGCTTTGTGCGTCGTCGTCGTTGTCCTCCTCATCGCTCGTTTTGTCATCGAGACCATTCTCGTCACTGTCGACATCCTGGCCGTCATGCTCGTCCCTCTTGCGCTTCGGCGCACCAGTGGCCGCAGGCTCAGGCGCGTACTTGACCGGGGCCTTTACGACGCGTCCTGAGCGTCGTCGCGTCGTCGCATCTGGTTCTGGAGTAGTATTGGTGCTGGCATCCGAGTCCATGATGAGAAAATGCCGCGGTTGCGTGTTATACTCAGGCAGTGCTCATCTGCAAGAAACTCGAGGGTGTAAGCTGGCAGTTCCGGGCCGAGGATCGCGACTGATGTTTCTTGGCGATTTCAATCAATAAGTGAATCAAGTCCGCGGAGGCGCGTTTCAATGTTGCTCTTGCATGACTGGCTGTAACTACAAGCGGCTGGTGGGTCTGGTGTGAATCGGCACAACCTCGGCACTTTTATGCGAATCGCTGAATCCTCTCCTGGAATCCTGGATAAGTTGTTCTCGTTGTGGCAGACGTGGCTTCTTCAGCGTTTGCGGTGGCCGATGGAGGTGTGATGTGAAGAATTGCATCGACTCTGAGCTGAGGCAATCGAAAGAGCGCGGATATCTCGATTCCCTCCACTCGTATGCAGAAGGTAAGGATGTCTGCGATGCTATGTGGCTCTCGGGCTTGATCAAGGTCATCAAGTACAACGTAGGTCAGTCTAATATGTTGACACGTTTGCACATTCGAGGTCTTTGCATTTGATCTTCTACCTCTGTTGCTCTCAAAAATATTGAGCAGCTCGGATTTTAGATGCATCTCTTGGGAGAAGTTTTTGGATACGGAGTAATTACGACAAAGTTGGCCCAGTATCATTCGAGCCTATGTCGAGTCGATCGTCTCTGACCTCTTTTACACAGCAAGCTGTTGGGTCCATGGGAAGCCATAGCCGGAAAATGGCTTGATTGATGCAAAAGCTCTGCGGAAAAGGTACAACTAGTTTTAGGAGAATCGCAAAGTGATCCCTAGCCGACACCCTCTCAGAGGCGTGACTTCTCGGAAGGTATGCAAGGGAATGTTTGGCTAGGCAACGCCAGACGTTTTTACCAGGTAGGCATCAATATCTGCGGGTCTCTTATGAGGGTATCGGCCTTTGACGAGCTCGGCAGCATCACAACCCGGGAAACCGATGTTAACAAAGATTTTGCTCTCCATCAACGTTATTCTTGGCTTGCTTTGGATGAGCGAAGAGGAGTTGGGCTTGCTTTCATGATTAAGGGAACTGACGACAAACGATTATGGAGATTCATGGGAATGGAAGAGTCATATCGATGACTCCTTTGTTTCCACTCCACACACAATCTCTTTCTTCTCTTGTGTTGACGAGACTGCCAAGAGTCATTGGCGTCTAATAATCCGGACGATCTTCGAGATCAGCCTCCGGTAGCTCGTTGCGCAACATATCGTGCAATCCGCACGCGAAATTACCCCTTGAGCGATGAATATGATACACTTCGGGCGCCGATTCCGTTGCATCTCTATATCATCTGCCATCAGTTCCCTGCATTGTGATATCAACGCCAAGCTCCTCTTCGCTCATCCAGAGAAAGTCGAGAATAAGTTGGTTGGGCAGCAACATCTTTGTTGATATAGATTTACTGAGATGCGATGCCGCCGAGCCTGTCGAGAAACCACATGCGGCCTGAACACGTTGTTCACACTCCTCGCATGTGATTCGATACAGGATATATCCTCAAGATAGGGTCAGTACAGCAATATCTAGATTTCCGGATCCGAACAAAAGGGTAGTCATCCAAGCCTTTACCATTCGATTGTGCTGCGAGCGTACAGCGTGTCCAGATAAGCGATGAAAGCGATGGCGGCCCCATTGCGACTCTCCCCGTATTTTCGAAATGATGAGCGAGCCTCTTCTGGATGGGGTCCGCGAGGCTATTATTCAAGAAACTCCCTTTTTTGACGCTAGACTGCAGCAAATACTCTAGGCCAGCCCATCACAGATATCATTTTTTTGGATGTCGAACATCAGATTGGGCAGGGTACGGCTGGCTGTGATGGATGCGTGGGGGTCACCGAAAGTTGCTTCCAACTGAGCCAACATCTCTTGAGTGCTGACAAAGGAGTTTCTTTTCGACGTGTAATTCCTCGACATCATGTCGCGAGGGTCGCTCCTCACGCGGTTGAAGATGAAGGTCATGCGGGACCGCTCGTCACGGAAGCAGTCCTGGTTGTTGCGGACATGACTGATCATGGCGACAATCCATCCCTCGAAGTATTCGCGGCTTCGACTACATCTGGACATGCATCTGCAAGTTCAGCAGACCAACCATTGTCACGGAAGCCCTCGTCACCCACAGACCTAACTAAGGAGGCTGCGATGGACGGGCCCAGAGTGGTTGCTGCACTCCAGTGTAAACAATAGATTTGCTACACTTGAGGGGAGAAGATAGAGGAGGGTTCCCGTCTGTCAACTTCTGATTAATATCAAAATGCATAGGTTCCTGCGGCGCAGTTTCTGCGACAGCCAGCTGTCAGCCTGTCACCTCCATATGGATATAGCCAGCTCAGTCCCAAACACCGCCAAGGTATTGTTCGTTCCTCAAATTGCTAGGCTATGCTAGCGCCAAATGAGCTACACTTTACCTTGGAGGCACCATGGCTATACATAGTGGTCCGTTGACGACCAGTTTTCCAAATCTTCATTTCCCAATCGGGGCCAATAGTCATACTCCTTGTCTCCTATCGTTTCTCGCCTCTGTCCTTCATCTCGAATAAGACTTATCTATATAAGGCGTTTTGGAAACAGCGGCGTATCCGCCATCTCTCAAATTGAAACGACGTCCGAGACTGAAGCGCGTGAACCTGCAATGTGCATCTTAAGACTTATCCTATTCAGCCACTTACATTCCTTGTCGTAAAGTCCACAGGCAATCCAGGTAAACACTTTCCATCGCCACAATGCAAACTAGTACAGCCCGTGGTGAAAAAGTTATGCATGCCGGCATACTCGAAGAACTCGGGGTAAAATCCAGCTAAATCCCAATCAATGACATGTAGTTGCCCTTCAGGATCAAGTATGATATTGCGGGGTGCCAAGTCATGATGTGTAAAGACAAATGGACGACTGTCTGTAAAAGTTGGTCTGTGGCAAATTGCGTGCTCGGCTGGTGTCTTCTTGATTTCTCGGCCAAGCCCAGCAAGGTTGGCCCAGAAATTCAGAAAAGCAATCATGTGATGACCGTTTGCTCCGAGCGGCAAATTAAATCTATCGTCGAGGAAGTATGATGTGCATTCGCCTTTCCGGGGTGATCCAGATGATTTTGACATAGGTAGCTGATCTTAAGCGGAGGACGATGCGACGCATTTGGAAGGCCAATCGAGGCTTGCTATCCAACCAAGCTCGTGCCACGGTATTTCAAGTGTCGGTCCAGGAACTCGATCCATGATGCAGCAGAAGCTATCGTCATCCTTAACAACTCGTTGAATGTGTGGGTCATGAATGCCAAGCTGAGAAGCGAACTTCATGGCACTCACAGCGTCTTCCACCTCATACCATTATTATCTTACTCAAGATATGGAGATCTCTCTGCGTTCTTTGTTCAATGTGCTTCATGATCTTCAGTCTCTATGCCATGACCGTGCTTCTAGTGCAGCGAACGAACCGGGAGTGCTGGCATGCCGCATGCTCATTTGTTCAAGGCATGTCTCTCAGCTCTAGCCTCTGTAGCGCGACTGAGGTCCTTTTTGTGTGTATACCGGGCGTCAATAGTTATATGTAGTATTAGTGACAAATGAGTTACATTGTGAGTAATGAATGATTGTGACATTGTTTCGTGGGGCGTTGTGCGTCACCCCCCGCCGCGGCATCAATATGTCCATTGTAATTTGTCACACTTGCAGTCATGGCCCGAGATTCCGAGGACCTTCAGCAGCGGAGCGTCGCAGCTGATGAAATACTAACAAAGAAGAAAAGATATTCGGAGTCCAAGCAACAAGGAGGCTAAGAGTCAGATCTCACGCAATAAAGAGTGATTCTGTGTGACAAGGGCAGTATAATGGGCTTGGAACTGATGAATGTCAATTCAGAACGCAATAATCGACTGTGGCCCTACAAGGAACTCTAGAGGCATGTGGTCTCACTCTGAGTCCTTGGGAGAGAGCCACCGATAATATAGTACAGAATGTCCCCCATATGATTATGTGCTCCTCATCCGTCCCCGGCTGCTGGCCTGAATATCCCGAGTATCCTCGGAAGGCCAAAGCTCTCTGCTCAGGCCTCCGTGTCTCCCACTCCTGCGCCCTGGCCCTTTTCCTGTGACTCGCACACCAGGTGTGCGGAGTGGTCTCGAATGTCCTGGCGCACGCCGAATGAGTAGCCAACTCTAATAAGTCGGCGACTCTGAGGAAGCTAACCAATCCTCAAGAAGCCGGCGGCCTCGGCGGACGCAGCACCGAGGGAGCCCGCAACAGAGGAGGAGCTAGCCACCTCAAGTGGCGCGCGCCTGACGTACGCCGAGTAGGCAACTCCAAGGAAGCTGACAACTACTGAAGGAACCAGCGGCCCCGAAGGACGCAGCTTCAGAGGAGCCGATAACTCAGGAGAAGCCAGCAACCTCGAGTGACGCACGCCAGCTCGGGGTGCAATGTCTCCAGGCCGGGAGGTGTGCGTACGGCCGCGATATATGCAGGACCGTGTGACATTCTGGAAGGACCAAGAGTGACAGTCCAGACAACTGTCAACAAAGGACTTGAACAATGAAAAGAAGTAGGCGCCGGACCGTCGGACGCGTAAGTTCCCGGAATGAAGGCAAGTTGCAACAACAAAGAAGAGAAGAGTCAGCTCGTGTTACCAAGAAGTCAAAACTCGGAGCAAAGAACAAGTTCGAAGTCCCAACCTCGAACAAGGGATCACTCGGTCTGAGTTCAAAGGCCATTATGTATTCAAAAGCGCGCTGCGCAGGCTTCTCAAGGAGTCAGAACTCATAGAGAAGCCAGAATTTAGAGGCCTGTAGAGACCGAGAATCGAGATCCTTGAAGAGCTCGGAGCATCGGCCTACAAAGCGGCGTCAAAGCCTGTTATTGCATTCTGAATGGATACATGGTCATGAAGTTAATTGAAGTCGCCGTTGTAACTTGTACAACGGCATTTAGTTCAAAGTTGTAAACGTCGCGATATTGGTAGTCAACGCCGCACGCGTGATCTTGCGGTTGTGTCACCTTGACATAGCGCTAAATGATTTCGAAGAGCATAACAAAAAGCCTGGAAATCCTGGAGGCTGAAGCACATGAAGAGTATTGAAGGTGAACTTGCACGTTTTGACAGTAACTATTTGTCCGCTATATCCATTGTAGTATCCTCATATGCTCTCTGTACTAGTCTGTGGAAGTCATAAAGATTCCCTTTGCGAGTTCCCTGAGTTCACGACCCAAAGGATCGATGTAGTAGTAAGCTGCTGCCTGCATCGGCCCACGTTTGATCGGCACACCCAGATTCGACAAGGCCTTCTTTTTCGAAATAGGATATGAATGTGCAAACCCAAAACCTACAACCTTGACCGTCAGTGTTGAATCTGAACCGGTAAATGCCATTTTTGTTGACGATTTTGGCAATATCCTCAACTGTTAGTGTGCCCTTGATTGGGAAAGACAGTGTATGCAAGGCCTGTCTGTTGAAGTCATAGTCTTTTGTGGAGGCAAATACTATGCCTCGCAATTTTTCAGGATCATCATCACTTAGGACCATGTTAAAGCAGACTGAGTGAGAAGGTGATGTCTCGAAGAAGACAACCCAGTGATTGAAAGGTGGAGCGCCGTCCTTTCAAGTTTCCCTGGTTCCCTTCATTCTTTCTCACACTGACCGTTGACGTGAACGTGAGTGATTGTCTTCTTGAGATCATCTTGCTCGAGAGACTCTGTGTACCAGTCGCGATCCATGACTATAGCCTTGTCAAAATTGTGTGTGCCATGCATTATGGTGAGTGCGATACGATCGATTTACCTTGTGACATCTTTTTTTAAGTAGGCAATGAATGGCGAGAGGCAGAGCGGTAGCCATCAGGAATCAGAATTGAGATTGATTGAGTGAGTCTCTCAAGGTAATGAGTCTTTCAACAGAGGGAGCTGTGCGGGAACCGTTTATTATATTATTATTTATGAGGCTGGACTTATTAGGCAAGTGAGTGGTTTGTGTTGGTAGGTACCTAGTATAGGTTCTCAAGTCTCTGAGGTCCAGGCGTCTAACGCTGCAAGGCGACAACTCATGTCCGTGAGGCGTTATCGCCGTGTTCATCGCATCGTGTTCAACCGCGTCGTGTTCACCACGCAATGTCATACCCGTGTTACAACACAACGTGGTGACGCGTCTCACGAGTCACTACTTAAATATTGTAGGTATATATGCACATGCATGCCGGCATTCGCTGCAACAGACGTACACGGGCATGTACTCTATGCAGAGAAAATAGGTAGAGAAGAGAACGGTGGATGCAAAAGGCAGCAAAGGTCCTCACAAGACCTCAACTGCACACAAAGACGATGATCGACGGCAAAGACTCAAAAGACAGCAGTCCTCCCTGGACTACTACAAGACCTGACAACTAGAACTGAAGAACCAAACTCGCATAACCTGACTACCTAAAACTGAGCAAGAGGGTGAACAGTCTTATTATGGCCAAAGCCTCTCGTGCGATGTCAGTCAAGGGTGAACGGCGAACGCAACGTCTGGTTGGTCCAGCGCAGGGCCTGGTGACCCGCAGAACTCTGGCAACCATCTGGAACCTTCTGACCCACCGGATCGCATGCCAACCAAGATGCAACCCGTAACTTCATTGGACTCAACTCGCCCTGTGGCGATGGAAGTTGCTTGCCTGCATTGCTGGCGGCCTCTACGACAAGGAGAGCCCTCAGCCGACGTATATGCTGCTGGAAAACCAAAAGATCTTTCAAGGCCAGGTCTTGAGGTGATGAGCAGAGGCAGCCGCAGACTAAAAAAATGTCCCCCGCCGGTAATCTGGCCGCCACTAGCCCAACTGGAAACGGGCCACCATAAATTATACATTGGTGATGACCATGGTTGGATTTTCCTTTAGGAACAGCCTACAGGGGGTCAATTATGGCTTTCTATACGAGTCAATAGTCAATACACGAGTCGACGACTTATCTACCTGGTACCACGGATGTGTTCACCTCGCTACGGACTGTGGACGGTTCACCTCAGTGACCTCACCACAGTTTACAAACGTCGACGGTCGGACGTGTTCACGGTTGTGTTCACTTCAACACTACGAAGCTCTGACAATCTGATCAATGATCTGGCTGAGTGTCGACACTATAAAAAGGCTCTCGCATCGCTCTCTCTGTCAAAGAATTCTGACTTTAGAGACTTATTCTAATTTCTTACATCAATCTCATATTATCTCAAAAATTGAAAATTCGCCCGCCACGCGACGCCCTCGCCAATTCGCTGCCAATGGACAGTCAAGGCTTGATTATCCCGCCGCG
>SRPX01000387.1:0-25707 GCA_018360215.1 Claviceps spartinae
AAAAAAAAAAAAAAAAGAGTCAATCTAACCAAGTTAGCATGTGCAGACATTGACAAGAATATACCTATCAGCTCCAATTCTTGATAAGGGTCCAGCTCGTGGACGGTGGCGCCCCAAAGTCTTCCAAGTTCCGCTACAAAGTCAAAAGCCAAGAGTTCTAAAGCTATGAAGTCTACCGCTTCTTCACAGAAGAAATAGGAATAGGGTGGAGTGAAAATTCACATTATCGATTATGGGCAGCCATTTCCCCGTCATCCGGGATCTGATTGCCACCATCAGTGATCACTAGTGGTTTATTGCTGGAGGTTGGACTTAGGAACGTAGGAACGTTTGGCTTCCGCTCGGAAAACTTCAAAACATTGTATTGTATATTAGCTACGGCGGAGGTTGAGACAATGCTTATGATGACTGGTTAGACACTGAATGATTTCCAAACCTGTGCATGAAAGGTTTAAAGGGCACCCGGGCTTATAAAAAATGGAATTCTACTCTTCAGAAGTTCAAGACCGCTGTAGCAAGAAGATACTCCAATGTAATATAATTATACATGAATCTTAGGCTATCATGTCTGAGGCCTCAGGCCTCCAATGTTATCCTCTCTGCTACTGCTGAATACCCCAAGTGACTCGTCACTCAACGTGCTCATTTGCGCTGAGATAGTCGCGATGTCGCTGTTACTGTAAGCGACATTGGCTTGACGTTGCGATGCTAGATGCGCTGCGTGTATGACCCCGGTACTCGATATTCCTCCGCGTCGCTCATCCAAGATCTTCCACTCCTTGTCCATCTGTCTTGGAGTCATGCCCGTCTAAAGCTCGCCTGAGACCTATGAAGAGATTATTGAGTGTCTTACTATCCTCGTATGCCGTCCAAGGATCAAGCCCGAACAGCAATCTCTGGACCTTGCGCCCATGCAGCACGCAGCTAGCGAGGTCCTCTCGGCCTTTCTCGCGAAACACGCGAGCCAAAAGGAGCTCCTCTTCTGTCAGCTCGTTGGAGCCAGTGTAGAAGGCACTGATTGGCCACATCATGCTCGGTGATGAGAAGGCTTGTTCCCTCGAGGCAGTTTGGCACCATTCCCAGTCGATCATGCCGACAATGTCGAAGTCGTTATTCACCAGAATGTGGTCACCCTTGTCATCAATATGCTTCAAGAAGAATTGCTCGCCGCCTTTCTCAGCTGTCGCAGTTTTGTCCGACATTTGATCGAGAACCTCAAGCCTGAACCGGTAGGCTAGAAGAAGATCAAGCACGTTCTCGGCTGATCCGATCTCACCGGCCACTGTCATTCGAATGTTTGCTTCTACAATGGCACGGAATGCTTCCTCTGACGAGCGGAACGGCCCCAGTGGCATGCCACCATCGCCCGATCTAAAAGTCGAATAATCGGCCAAGGCACCCACTTGTATCTGCGACTCGACGGCTGCTCCCTCTGTCGCTTCGCCGCTCCTCATTCCCGCCCTGGCGATGAGCGATCCAAGCTTATCAAATGGGTGCCTTTCCAGCTCGAGCATGATGTCTGCCAATTGCCGCACAATCTTCTCTTTCTGCGCAGCGGTTGCCTTTTGCCAAATCAGAGACGTGCCATTCAGCTTCTCCATCAGTATGTAGCCAACGCCAATCGTGTTCGTCGAGTGGGACTCACATGCCCAATCGAACACACGAGGAGAAGGAACACGCGTGTAACGGTCCAAAAACTGCATCGTCGTGGCTTCGCTCAGCAGAATGTAGTCACGCACCTCAGGCGGTGGTGTTTTTGCATTCAGAATCCGAAAACGTGCAATCCATACAACCCCATCCTCGAATGTAATTTCTGCATGGCAGTTCTGGCCACCCATCATAGCTGAAAGGGCTTCCGGCGATAAGTCGACCGCACATGGCACGTTGGTACCGCGCACTTGTGATGCACGTTCACAAAGCTTGGCGCCGTTAATTCGCTGGCACAGCTCGTCTAGACGTCGGTATTTTGCTGCAGCAAAGCGAGAGAAGTACTCGCTCTCATTGGACTATATCATCGTTAGACACAAGTTCCTCGCCACGAAGACAGATCATGTAAATAACCTCGGGACCGGGGCACTTATGCCATCGTTCCTGTAAATGAACCCGGCAAAGATGTCTGTTGCAGAGCTCGCAATCTCCAGCTTGTTGAACAGCTGGAAGGATGCAGCCGTCCCAACTACATGACCAAAGGCAAAACATATCGATCGATAGACTTGGATGAAGCAAGAGGAAAGACGGAATAGTCACAGGAGGACTTGATGTGACAGCAATGTTCGTGCGACCAGATTCACTAAAGCCAACAGTGAACAGATAGGGGTGAAGATGCCGCCTTCCCCGATGTAAACAAAGAAGTCCCCTGCTTGAAAGGCCAAGCCGCCCAATTTACCTACCTACCTTACCGGTTATCATACCTACCGGCCGGCGGCAGGAACGTTCAAGCATTTGTGACCAGGGTAGTTGATATTATAGTGTCTTCTTGCCACAACAGTCTTGAACTTCTGAAGGGTAGAGGTACTAAGTTCGATGAGTTTTTCGTTTGCTAAAGCCACGAGTACATGACGAATGTGACAAGGTCCAATGATTTTGCCACATCCATCTCCTGGGTGACTCAACTGCGATATGAGTCTCTACGTCATGGCTCATGAGTAGCTACTACCCAGTTATTCACCTCGATGGCACTCTTGAACAAAGCTTCGTGCTTCCAGTTCTCAAGCGCTTTTGCCTTCCAAGTCTCCCACTCGTCTTCTACTCCTTGCCCATCGGTTTTGACGTCATGCCCATCAAAAGCTCGCTTGAGACCTATGAAGAGACCGGCAAGTGTCTTTTTATCCGCGTCTACCACCAATGGGCCAAGTGCGTATATCAATCTCTGGAATTTTCGCCCATGCAGCACGCAGCTAGCGAGGTCCTCCCGGCCTCTCTCGCGAAGCACTCGAGCCAGAAGGAGCTCCTCTTCTGCCAGCTCGTTGGAACCATCATAGAATGCATTGATTGACCACATCATTTGCGGCGAAGAAAAGGCTTGTTCCCTCGGGGCAGTTTGGCACCATTCCCAGTCGATTATGCCGACAATGTCGAAGTTGTCATTCACCAGAATGTGGTCACCCTTGTCATCAACGTGCTTCAAGAAGAATTGCTCGCCGCCTTTCTCAGGTGTCGCAGTTTTGTCCGACATTTGATCGAGAATGTCAAGCATGAATCGATAGGCTAGAAGGATATCAAGCGTGTTCTCGGCTGACCCGATCTCACCGGTTACGACCATTCAAATGTTTGCTTCTACAATGGCACGAAATGTTTCCTCCGAGGAGCGGAACGGTCCTAGTGGCATACCACCATCGCCCGATCTAAACGTCGTAAAATCGGCCAAGGCACCCACTTGTATCTGCGACTCGACGGCTGCTCCCTGTGTCGCGTCGCCGCCTCTAATTTTCGCCGTGCCGATGAGCGAACCGAACCGATCAAAAGGGTGCCTTTCGATTTCGAGCATGATATCCGCATATTGGCGCACAATCTTCTCCTTTTGCGCAGTGGTCGTCTTTTGCCAGATCAGAGATGTGCCGTTCAGCTTCTCCATCAGGATGTAGCCAACGCCTATCGTATTTGTTGGGTCGGACTCGCATGCCCAGTCGAACACACGAGGAGAAGGAACACGCGTGTGACGTTCAAAGAACTGCATCGTCGTGGCTTCGCTCTGCAGAATGTAGTCACGCACCTCAGGTGGTGGTGCTACTGCACTCACAACCCGGAAACGCGCAAGCCATACAACACCATCCTCGAATGTAATTTCTGCATGGCAGTTCTGGCCACCCATGATAGCTGAAAGGGTGTTTGGCGACAAGTCGATCGTACATGGCACGTCAGCGCCGCGCACTTGCGATGCACGCGCACACAGCTTGACGCCGTCGATTCGCTGGCACATCTCGTCTAGGCGTCGAGCTTCTGCTGCAGCGGAGCGAGAGCAATACTCGGTCCAGTTGGACTATATTATCATCAGAGACAATTTCCTCGGACGTCGATGTGAATGGATTGAAATGAATACCTTCGGATTCGGGCACTCATGCCATGGTTCCTGTAAATGAAGCCGGCAAAGGTGTCTATTGCAGAGCACGCAATCTCCAGCTTGTTGAACGGCGGGAAGGCTGCAGCCGTCCCAACTACAGGACCACAGGGAAGGCATAATGATTACGTTGGTAGGAGTGAGGGAAATGTCCTGAGAGCCTTGATACGGGATTTTCGCGACCAGAAGGTGAGAAGTGAAGAGGCAGTGTTCAAGAAATCAACAAGTCACAACATCGAGGAGAGGAGTGCCTATCCCACCTTCTCAAGATCATGCAACGCATCTTGCGGCCTGACCTGCTCTGAAAGAAGTCCGGTACCCTGGTACTGTGGAAGGACATGATCTCAGTTGGTAGTTGGTAGGAAGTTGTGTGTTGTGCTGCTCACCATTTGCGTGAAAAGGTACCTAAATAGGAGGTCGAAAATTCGGCCTGCAACGGCTGTACCTGCGGTTGGTGGGTCAACGGAATGCTCAGCGCCTAGAGGCCGCGGCCGCCCTTAGTATAGCTGGTCAGTGGTGATTTTCTTCGAAGTACCAACCGAGTACAAAGCGTATGATTTGCGGCAGCGGAGATAATGGGAGCACTTTTGAGGTTGCATATGTGACATGTCTCTTGTTTTCAATCAGACGAGGTGAAAAATGAGGCGACCAATCATCAGCTGTTGTAGCAGAGCTCGACTGATTAAGCTCTTCGCTTATCTCGGCGTGTGGCGGCGTGGCCACTTTCAGGCTACAGTGATACATTAGGTACCTAGGTACCTGTAGTTACCTTTGTGCACGTTCGTGAATCATTGGCAGCCGAAGAGGAGCCTTCACAAGACCACACCACACCGTCGTCGTTCTGAGCGTGTTGCACAAATGAGACACGTCTCATATGATGCAGTGATACCTCTACTCGCAATCCTCGCAGTTATGTACCATTCTTAGTTTCACGATGAATGAACTCATCCGTGTCGAACCCAGGTGTCATCTCTGATCGTTCGACGTTACGCAAATCCGCTGTCCTACTAACCTATGTAGCACCGCCCGCGACTCACACCGCTGAACACGACGATGCCGCTGTCCTTCTCAGAGTCAACTGCAGCAGTGTGTTCTCATGGACTCGTACTGACACGACTCATAGAAGATGCTTGAAAGTTGACGCTCTTGAAACAGTACTAAGTAGTCCAATAATGATGGCGCCACTGGTGAGGGCCCCCGGACCTACCATCAAATTGGCATAAATGTGAAGATTCACTTTACGCCTCTGATTTGAACGTCTTAAATATAAGTTGAAGTTGCTCATTTAGAACGATGCGAGAAGAATCAATCCATCATATATATGAGATCGGAGATCGTGTGGTGATGTGAATTGAACCCAGGCGAAGGGTAGTTGGCAATCCAGCGATTCTAACCCGGTTTGGACAACCCGTCCAAGATATTTGAGCGGCTTCACACCTCTTCGGGAGTATCTAGTTACTACCGAAAAATATGTAAAAAATTTGCACCAACGACTTTGAAGGCTACTAGATGTAGTGAATCCATTTCAGTTGAGTCCGCGAGTAAATGACGACATCTAAAACTCCTAAAATTCTTAAAATTCCGACTCCATCCTGTGTGCGGTTACCTGACCTGAGATGGGAGCGCCTGCATGACGCGTAGCTGCTAGTCGGTCATTTGCCTCTATAGCACTCTTGAACAGAACTTCGTGCTTCCAGTCCGCAAGCGCTTTCGCCTTCCAAGTCTCCCACTCGTCTTCTACTGCTTGCCCATTGGTTTTGACGTCATGCCCGTCGAAAGCTCGCTTGAGACCCATGAAGAAACTGGCGCGTGTCTTTCTATCCTCATATACCACCATTGGGCTGAGCTCGAACATCAATCTCTGGACCTTGCGCCCATGCAGCACACAGCTAGCGAGGTCCTCCCGGCCTCTCTCGCGGAGCACTCGAGCCAGAAGGAGCTCCTCTTCTGCCAGCTCGTTGGAACCATCGTAGAAGGCATTGATTGGCCACATCATGCACGGTGAAGAGAAGGCTTGTTCCCTCGAGGCTGTTTGGCACCATTCCCAATCGATGATTCCGACAATGTCGAACTCGTCATTCACCAGAATGTGATCACCCTTGTCATCTGCGTGCTTCAAGAAGAATTGCTCACCGCCTTTCTCAGCTGTCGCAGTTTGCTCCGACACTCTATCGAGAACGTCAAGCCTGAACCGATGGGCTAGAAGGATATCAAGCGCTTGATCGGCTGTCCCGATCTCACCAGCCACGACCATTCGACTGTGTGCTTCTACAGTGGCAAGAAATGCTTCCTTCGAGGAGCGGAACGGCCCCAGTGGCATGGCATCATCGCCCGACCTAAACATCGATTCATTGGCCAATGCACCCACCTGTATCTGAGACTCGACGGCTGCCCCTCGTCTCGCCTCGCGGCTACTAAATTCAGTCGTGAAGATGAGTGATCCCAGCCGATCGAATGGATGCCTTTCAATCTCGAGCATGATATCTGCAAATTGCCGCACAATCTTTTCTTTCTGCGTGGCAGTCGCCTCATTCCACTCCAGAGATGTGCCGTTCAGCTTCTCCATCAGTATATAGCCGACGCCTATGGTATTCGTCGGGTCGGACTCGCACGCCCAGTCGAACACACGGGGAGAAGGAACACGCGTGTGGCGGTCCAGAAACTGCATCGTCGCCGCTTCGCTCTGTAGAACGTATTTACGCGCCTCGGGCGGTTTTCTTGAATCGATAAGTCGAAAACGTGCAATCCATACGACACCATCCTCGAATGTAATATCTGCATGGCAGTTCCGGCCACCCATCATGGTTGAAAGGGTTTCTGGCGACAAATCGATCGTACATGGCACGTCGGCACCGCGCACTTGCGATGCTCGTGCACACAGCTTGACGCCGTCAATTCGCTGGCACATCTCCTCCATGAGTCGAGATCTTGCAGCAGCAGATTGAGATCTAAACTCGGTCCAATTGGACTATAGCAACCCATAAGAGACAAGTTCCTCGACGCTCGTATGAAGGGGTTGAAGTGAATACCTTCAGATCGGGGCACTCATGCCATGGTTTTTGTAAATGAATGCGGCAAAGGTGTCTATTGCACATCACGCAATCTCCAGCTTGTTGAACAGCGGGAAGGCTGCAGCCGTCCCAACTACAGGGCCAAAGGGAAGGCATAACTTGTCAGGATTATTGTGGATAGAGTAAAAGGAGAATGTCTGGCGAGAGTGTAGTGTTGAAAGGGAATTTCTGCAACCATAAGGCGAGAAGTGAAGGGACAGTTTTCTAGAAATCAACAAGTCACAACACTGCTGAGTGAGGAGTTGCTTAGGTACCTATAGGCTATCCCACCTTTTCAAGATACACGCAACGCATCTTGTGGTCTGAACTGCTCTGGAAGTACCAGATACCATGGTATCGTGAAAGGACATGATCTTAGTTGGCAGTTGGTAGTTGTGTCACGACTCACGACTCACTTGCGTGCACTGGCGCGTGAAAAGGTACCTAAATAGGAGGACGAGATTTCGGCCTGCATTGTCCGTGTGCGGTCGGTGAGGCTGGACTCTGGAGTCTACTCCGTACGTACACGGTACTGCGAATTGTGTGGGTTGATACAAAGTGCGTGACTTGCAGATTAGACTACAGGCGTACGTACTAATGTTACTGTACCAGTGACTCCGTGGTACAATTTGAATCATTCAACAAGACCTTGGGCGCTTATGCCGGTCCGCATGCACAGGTTTGAGAGAACCTGTTGAGCATAAATTGGGGGAGCTTTCATAGCTTTTTATAGCCATTTGGACGAGAGACCGTCCTATTTCTTCTTCTGCTCCTGGGCAGCCTGCAGGCGCGGTAGACTTTTTTTTCACCAACAGCTTGACGCACGTTCTGTCTCTGCTGTGATTTTGGGTGGCCTGCCGCTTCTGCACATGGTAACATGGTTACTGGAACGGATTTTGTGAAGCGTGCAGTACCTACTAAGTAGAGCTGGTATCAGGGAGTCGGACGAAATGCTCACCATGAGTAGCGCCCCAATCTCCGACAACCCTGTTCAACACATCGCATGGCAACGGGCATGATGAAAGGTTAAAACCGGAGACTTTTTTCAATAAAAGATGGAGAGTGAAATTGAAATAAATGAGAGAACTTGTTGAACTCAGATTGGGGCAGGCAGATCTTCTTGGCTTTATAGATGCATTCGAACCAGAGACAGGCCCGATGATACCGTCGACGTCGACCAAGTTTGTTTTCGATTTGCCCATCCTTCTATGTTGTGCTGCCATTCGATATGGAACGTTGATGTATGCAAGAGCAGAAGCTATACGGGGTATCGGAAAGCTACATGCATCTTCGTCGTTTGACTGCCCAGTTCTGACAATGTGGCGGTAGATGTATCATGCCGCGCATTGCCTTCACCGCCATGAAATGCATCCTTCGGATCGCTCACTTTATCTCAAGGTCCTTTCCGCCGTAGGGCCGCCGGAAAGGACCTTGTTATTCTCAGCAAAAATAGCATAACTTTCCCCAAAATTGTTCCTTCACTAATAGCCTTCACGCCGAAAAAGGCTCTCCTGGACCCCGGTACCTCAGAAGGCGCTGGCGGTCACGGCACGATATTTACCACAGTATGTAACCTGAAACCATAGTCTTCTCATCTTGCTCAGACTTCCATGACTATAGTCTATTTGTGTTGCTGCTTCGAATTTGTCGACTTCGAATCTGTCGACTTGACGGCGGCCGCTCCTGGATATGATACGTTGATCGTAGTCTGCACGTAGTATCATAGTTAGAATTTAGATCGATTTGTGTGAACAGTGAAGCATCCAGTCGAGTTGGTGCCAGGGACGAAATGCTCACGGGCAAGACAGTACTTGTAGGGACTATAAGCACTTGGTGCATTCCTCTACACATCGCAAGAGGTGCCGGGGCCCGGGGCGTCATGAAATATTGAATATCGAATTTGTAAAAAAAATAGAACGTGGAATTGGAGTCGACTATCAGGTATGACTCATGAGAGAACTTGTTGAGCATAAATTGGGGGAGCTTTCATAGCTTTAATATAGCCATTTGGACGAGAGAACGACCCGGTGATTTGGTCACGCGTGGTAGCACACAATTGCACCAAGTGAGGCAGAAGTGAGAGTTAAAAAAAGAGCGCACAGGCCCCAGGGTCATCCTCCGTGAGTCAAAGGTGAGATATCCGAAGCGAGATTATGATGATAGTGTTACTGTTGTTGTTCTTTTTTGAACAGATGCCGTGGTGACAGCTACAGGTGTAATATCTTGAGTGGTGCCTGAGAGCTAAGGCTGCTACCAACCACCAGTTCCTCTCTCCCGTGCTACGAAAGCTTTACACTCAGCAAGTAGACTTGTCATGTCGTGTGTCAAGTCTTCAGAGACGTCAGAGACAGACTCGGTATCATAGCCCATGCCATCACATCGGGCTTTGATGTCGTCATAGGCGGCAGTGACAGAGGCATACTGTCCCCGCCAACAAATTAGAGTCACAACTCCAAATTCTGCATCGTTCTCCGTTGAAGGAAACTCATCGTTCATGAGCTTTTGAATCCTATCAGGAGAGTCTAGCCCGTCAAGTGGAATGTGGCCGAAACGAATCGTGTAGATGCATGATCCCAACGCAAACTACTCGCTGATCGGTCCAGCGCGAGGAAGCTCGGGATCGTCAGTAAGCTTGCAAAATGGTTCACTCGCAGCTTCAAGCTCTTCGCCTATCTTGACAGAGGTGTCGAAGTCGGCAAGACGAATATTCTCGTTTGCTGTGAGGAGAATATTAGCGGGCCGCAGATCGCCGTGAACAAAGCCGAGCCCTTCGATCCATGACAAGGCGCTTGCGATTTGCGTGATCCAGCGTGCCTTGGTGCGATTGCTCGGTGCGTAGTGTTGGTCGAGACGGGTTTGTAAGGTCGCTTCCATCCGTTCCATGAAGAAGCCTTCGGGGACGCAAAGGATGCATCGGACGATGTTGGGATGGGGGTGCTTCATCAGCAGCTCATGCGTTGACTTTTCATTCGCAATTTTCGCGGCGCTTTCTTCCATTTCTTTTGCTTGACATGGCGCTGGATTGTGGAGATTCATGGGGCATTTGAACACCACATGTTTGCTGATTGTGTAAACATAGCCTCCACCTCCTCTGGCTAACAACGTTTCAGTATTGCAGGAGGCAAATGGCTTACGCAAATAGGCGGTCATTGTGCACGAGTTCAATGAGGATAGTTGGTGTTTGTAGCGGATTGTACGTGCGGAGAACGGGCGCTCTATATATATCGACTGGGAACGTTGCAGAACCGCCTCGAAGGAAGAAGTCTTCTCTTCGCCGCGCATGACGTGGCCAATCGGTCGGTGCCCTCCACGATGACTCCAACGAGCTGAAAGAAGAGGAGCTCTTTTGGCCCGTGTGTTTCGCGAGAGAGGCCGTGCTGCATGGGCGCTGTACGTCGGGGTAGCACAGTTGGATAAGAAGACATTCGCCAGTCTCTTCGTGGACCTCAAGCGAGCTTTTGACGGGCATGACATCAAGACAGATGGAACATGAGTAAAAGACGAGTGGGAGACTTGGAAGGCAAAAGCGCTTGAGTACTGGAAGCACGAAGCTTTATTCAAGAGTGCCATAGAGGCGAATGGCCGGCCAGCAGCTACTCATGAAGCAGAGACTCATATCGCAGTTGAGTCACACACGTGGTGGACATGGCTCCGTGCCGCTTTTGCGCCTCCGACAGGCCTCTCATTGTCTGGCTTGGGTGGAAAGTCGATCGCGGCGGAATCGGACATAAATGTCAGGTTTCGTTTTGCGTCTCTTCTCCATCATTTCAGCTTTGATGATAAACCGTTTGGCCAACTGAATGGACGCCTTGGTGTCAGGAGTTGGTTGTTGTTGGCCGGATCTTCGAATTTGATGTGTGAAATGAAACTTTGCAGCGCGCTATCCAATTGGCCATCAATATTGCCCGGCATCAATCGAAACGCTCAACCTCGCATCGTGAAGGTCAGACCTTTCGCCGCGTTATCGGCAGCGGTGACTCAAGGTAAGTTGTCGGTTGCAGTAGCTGCAGTCGCCGCAAAATGTTTTGAGTCACGACCCCGCCTCTGTACCCTTCTTCGGCAGAGGTACCTAGGTACATACCTAAGGTATTCTGCCCCTCGATGCGATTGTTGAATCCTCCCTTTGCGCTCAAAGCCCGAATTTGAATTCTTCCAAGACGCCACCATCACTCGTTGTGCGTGCCTCTACTTGGCCTCCTTTCCGATCCCGCATCATCCCAGCCAACTCGTGCACGTCGGCGGAAGTGCCACCGCTACTTCGAATCATGTCGTCTGAACAAATTGACGCTCCGAAGGCGGCCGAGGGCGCTCCTCCACAGCAGGTCCTGCCCTCGCGTCCGGCCAAGCAGCCCAAGGAAAAGACGGCCAAGGGTGGCAAGAATGCTGGTCTGGAGGTAAGAGGAATGAAGAAAGCAAGGCATCCTCTCGCGGGCGCGGAGCTCGGAGAAGAAGATCAAGCGCAAATTGGCACCGAGAGCAGGAAAGAATCCTAACTGACGATTATTGATATAGCTTCCTGAACTCCCACAATTCATTCAGCACCGATTAGATATTTTCGACCAGATCAAAGCTAGACAGGATGCGGAAATTGCTGGTGCGTACTACGAATCAGGCATTGCGAGCAGTCAATTGCCGTCCAGCTTCATCCTCGACCAAGGACGGAGGGGAAAAATACACGTCGCGACGAGAGAAAGAAGACCCATTAACCTGTACGAGACGACTGACGTGATCCATCATGATTGACAGCCAAGCCTCGCGAGGAAATCACGATTACTCTGTCAGATGGAAAAGAAGAAAAGGGTACCTCGTGGGAGACCACGCCGCTTATGATCGCCAAAGGTATTTCCAAATCGCTTGTCGAACGCACAGTCATCACCAAGGTTGATGGGGAGCTTTGGGATCTCACGAGGCCGCTTGAGAAGAGCTGCAAGCTCGAGTTGATTAGCTTTGATAGCGAGGAGGGCAAGGCTGTCTTTTGGCATTCGTCTGCTCATATCTTGGGCGAGGCCTGCGAAAGACGATACGGATGCTTTCTTTGCAACGGTCCTCCTACCAGGGATCCCCCGGGCTTTTACTACGACATGGCGAACATGAACGGGTACGTACTCCAACCCCTTTTTTTGGTCGCCAGGTGCAGGTCAAATTGGCCGAATAGGTTGCCGACTATTCTTTTCCCTGAAACTAACTCTGTTTCTATAGTCAAGCCGTTGCTGAGGAGGACAAGAAGGCCCTCGAGACCATCGCCAACTCCATCATTAAGGAGAAGCAGCCGTTTGTTCGTCTTGAGATGACCAAGGACGAATTGCTCGAGATGTTCAAGTACAGCAAGTACAAGGAATATTTCATTAACCAGCGCGTGCCCGAGGGCACCAAGTCTACCGTCTACCGATGTGGTCCCCTCATCGATTTGTGCCGTGGACCTCACGTGCCCAATACTGGAAATATCAAAGCATTCTCTGTCCTTAGAGTAAGCTTTCGCCAATATTCCCTTCCCCAACTCATCCACACAGAGATGTGCTCAAACAATTTATATGCTCTACAGTAGGCCTAACGTACTAACGCGATTCAGAATTCTGCCGCATACTGGCTCGGCGACAGTAAAAACGAGTCTGTTCAGCGAATTGCCGGCATCTCCTTCCCCGACAAGACAGCTCTCGCCGAGTACAAGAAGTTTTTGGAGGAGGCTGCCAAGCGAAACCATCGCAAGATCGGCCAGGACCAAAAGCTCTTCTTCTGGGACGAGATGTCTCCTGGCTCCACCTTCTGGCTGCCTCACGGTACTCGCATCTATGACTCACTGATGACACTGATCAAGGGAGAGTACAGAAAACGAGGCTTCCAGGAGGTCATGACTCCCAACATGTACAAGTCTGACCTGTGGAAAACTTCGGGTCATTGGAACCATTACGAAGAGAACATGTTCACTTTTGATGTCGAGAAGGAGAGATTCGGACTGAAGCCCATGAACTGCCCTGGCCATTGCAAGATCTTCAATCACTCCGATGTTACCTACAAGGATCTGCCTTGGCGCATGGCAGATTTCGGTGTTCTTCATCGCAACGAGTTTTCTGGGGCTCTTTCTGGTCTCACGCGTGTGCGCCGATTCCAGCAGGATGACGCTCACATTTTCTGCACAATTGCTCAGGTTTGTCAAGACTCTCACTTACCGGACGTGACCTAACTTGCTCGAGCCACTTGTCTTCATTTTTGGTCGTTCCAAGCAACAAGGATGATCCTATGCTGACTTTGCGGCACATGTAGATTCAACAAGAAATCGAAGGAGCATTTGACTTCCTGTACAGCATCTATGGTCTCTTTGGCTTCGAGTTCAAGCTGAAGCTGTCTACGCGTCCCGAAAAGTTCATTGGAGATATCGCGGTGTGGGACATGGCCGAGTCCAAGCTCAAGGATGCTCTTGACTCCTTCACGCAGAAGATCGGCTCTCAGTGGGAGGAAAACCCTGGCGACGGCGCCTTCTACGGCCCCAAGATTGACATCACCGTGTACGATGCTCTACGACGAGACTTCCAGTGCGGCACCATTCAGCTGGATTTCAACTTGCCCAAGCGCTTCAAGCTCCGATATGTCCAGGGCAAGGACGAATCGCCTGCCGAGGGCGCTGGTGTGGAAGAGGATCTGCCCGTCGGCTACGCCAGACCCGTCATGATCCATCGTGCCGTCCTGGGCAGTTTTGAGCGCATGATTGGTATCCTCACAGAGCACTTTGCCGGCAAGTGGCCGTTCTGGCTCAGCCCGCGACAGGTGCTGGTTGTGCCTGTCATGCCTGCGGTGAACGACTATGCCAAAGAAGTCCAAAACATGTGCTACGAAAAGGGCCTGTTCGCCGACGTTGATCTTAGCGGTAACACATTCCAAAAGAAGATTCGAACTGGTCAACTAGACCAGTATAATTTCATTTTCGGTACGTTCTTACCAGCGTGGAGCCGTTTCACTCGAGTTCTCGCGCTTTGAACTCGTTGTGAAGCCCATGACTATGCATGGCATGGTGTGATAACGGCTTCCCTTTCTTTTTTTTACTTCCTGAGCCTTCAGCTTCTTTGCTCGCTTTTCTTCCCACTGCCCTCCACCATTCCGTTGAGCAAGAAGGAACGAAATTTTGTTGCGTATCTAGTTTCATGTTTGATGCTCCATGTGCTAACGATATTCACTCTTACTACAGTCGTCGGCGCCGAGGAGGCAAAGTCACGCACGGTCAATATCCGCAACCGCGATGACCAGAGCACCCAGAACAAGGGCGAGCTCATCCCACTTACTGAGGCGCTCGACCACATGATGAAGCTCAAGGAAGAGAGACGTCTCGCCAACAAGTTTTAGTTTTTCCATGCAATGGGCATGCACTGTTTTAGAAACGGAAAAGCACAAGCTAAGCTTGGGTGGGTTACTGAGTTGACTGAGTTTCTTGTCTCTGGTGGACCCATGGAAACATGGAAAAGCACACCTTTTGAATCAAGTCAATGCAAGGAAGGTCTTTTGACATGAGAATCTGGCGTGTTCGGTATGATGGTGATCTTGAATGCGTACACTTTTCGCTAGTGATATGAAGACAAAGACTGTTAAAAAAAAAGAGCCTATAGACAAAGACATTTGAGATGATGGAGAAGGATTAGCGAGTTTTGTTGGATGTCCGCAGCGGTGGCTACCATGACGACCACCGCTCGCCAATTAGGAGTAGAAGATGGCCGTTTTATGTGATGAGCATTTGTGAAAATGTAGCCTAGGGTACCGAAACGTGTCATAACTATGGTCATAACCACGTGGAAGAGCAAGGTTGCGAATATGGGCTATGTAGAACGCGCAAAATGATGATGTGGGTGTTGCGTCGAGTGGCCCAAAGCAAATCTACCTATGTACCTACTGCTGAACGGCATTATGTACAGGCCAGAAGTGGACAGACAAGAAGATGATAGGACACCAGATCTTGCGTATCGTGGAAACAGGAAGTAGGATCACAACAACACTGAAAAGAGGCTAAACGAGCTACTAAAACTGTACCTACTCCGAGGAGATTCTGGCGTTTGTGGGACAAGCCAATGTAGCTGTATCAGGGTGTACCTGATGTAGGTAGATATGACAAGTCAGAGAAAGAGGACTGGAGGAAATTATGAGTTAAAAGGGGGCGCCCGCGGAGTAAGCCCACGAGAAGCGGCTTTGGCCGCAACTGCATAAGAGCAACCATGGAAGTTTCAAGTACTACAGCTACCTACCTTAGCTTATCGACTGATGTTTTTACGCTATTGTAGGTAGACCTTCCTCAGGTCCTACACGCGCTCGTACGGGCCTGTGATTGTTCATCTGTGATGAATGTGTCGCATTACGCATTTTCGTGTTACAAACATGCGCTTTTTTTTTTTTTTTGGCGTCGCGCACCAGTCTTGTCGCATTGGGGTGTACCGTGTGATTCACGAGGACCGAAAAAAAAGATTTGTTGGGAGGGCGATTTGAGAACTTGCTACAAGAAAGACACTGGCTTGCGCTTGTGTACACATGTACGTTAGTACTACGCGGCCCGTCGTCTTTGTATAATCAATGTTTTGGTGTTGCGGAAAGGTTTTGCAAGGCGCTTCTTCTGTGGGAGTTCTGCGTCGGGTAAGAACGCTCATGCTTTTGTGTCCAATTTTTGTATTCTTCACGTCTCCTCCTCCTGTTTCGGCATTTAAGGCTTTTCAGGGTGGCTGCTTTCTCAGCTTGGCTTTTCGTGGGAAGGTTCAAGGTTGGTTCGGCAATGCGCGGCCTCTGGCTGTGGCCCCCGAGTATTTCAGCTTTGTGCTCCCGCGGGCCTGGATTTATGACAAGCCTTTGACGCTTGATGGATTCGGATACTGCATTATTTCTGCCTGAGAAAAACATGGCTCTGCTCCTGGACAGTGAACGTACGGGGAGCCTTTCGCACGCTGTCCACGAATTGGTAGTGTAAGACGGTCTGACGTGTCTGCGCATCGATTATAGGACCGGAGTGGGCGTCCCTAATCGCGTAATGGGGATAGTAGGAAGAGACGGGTTGAGGTGAGGGAATGTAAACTGCTAAAAAATCAAGAGGGAAAAAGAACAACAAGACGGGTGGGCAGGCAAAGACTGCTCATCGGCGACAAGCTGGGTGCACACTTCGTTCAGCGAGCGCTTTTCAACCGCGAGCCAACGGAGCGACGAGGAAGAGAATGAATGCATGACGAGAGACAGCGTGCCATCAATGCACACTCTGAGGAATCGCCCCTTCCTTCCAAGTTCCGAGCTTGCAAGGGGAATAATGAGCCGTTGGGGCTCATCCTGTCTGCGAAGAAGTGCAGCTCTACAATGTGAGACAAAAAGAAAACGTCATATGTGACGGAGGGCATCACGGATACATGCCTCCTGGGCGGGAGTTCATAAGTATGTTCTGTTCACTGCCGCGGACTTATTACACATGCGCAACGCGGCAGCCGATTCGACTACGCAGAGAGTACCATCAGCTGAGTAATGACGATGTGCAGCCAGTATTGCGAGAAGACTCGAGCTGATTTTCCATGTCGAGTGCTTACGGCGATGTATCGCTTGTTGAAGAGAACTATCCTGGTGGAATGCGTTGTAATTTTTTTTGGGCGCGTTCAATTCAGAGAAAAATAACGACGCCAATCATTGACGTCAAAGTGTCGATTTGCCAAAATCATGAATATTCGCGGGCTGTGGACCACTGGACAAGAGCATGACCTGTCATGTTTCGCAAGTGATCAATAGCAATCCCTCACGAAAAGTCTTTTTCCGAAAATGCTCAATGTTGTTCAAGACTTGTCAGAATCATCGTGCTGCGAGTCGGTGACAGAGAAAGTTTCAACGCCTTGGCCTACCGGTCCTAGACAAACAATGCTGCGTCACTGCCCAGTGCTCACAAGCCAAAGACCGAAAACATGCGGTTACATACCTAGGTAAGCCGCCTGAGAAATGCGCAGATTTATTGCCGTGACAGACGGACAACGAGGTCGACGCGCTTACTGATGCTCTGCCTTCCTGGCTTAAAAGTTAACGCCACTGAAGCACTCAAACAGACATTGGCGCCCTTGTTGCTTCCAATGGACAAAATGCCTAAATCAGCATTGTGCATGAGAGGTCGCTCAACAGGCGAAATGGCAGCCTCAAAGCAGCCATGGAGGTCTGACAGTACCGAATCCGAGAGAGGACAGCTCAGGCTGACAGAAACCGTAAACGCCAGTAAAATAGACCGGTAATATTCCGTAAGGAGAAAGACAACGAAGAGGGTGTGGTCAGGGGAGCTCGGCAAGGTGCGAGGCCACAGCCTACAGGTCCCGCGAATACGTGAGTAGATCATCTATCACAAAGGACAGAACGCACAGACCCAGTTTGTCATCCTACCTAACCTTTCCTGAGCGACGTGTTGTTGTTGAGCTTTTAGCCTTTCCGTACTGCCGTCAAAGGGGGAGGAGGGGCAGCACTCGAGAGCTTCCCCGCAGAATAACCAAGCCGAAGTCGACGGAACGCAGATCCGAGAATTGGCTCAGGGCCAGGGGCTGCTTGCTCGATTTATTGCCTTTAGGTTTTGGGAGAAGTCTTCCCATCTCACGTCCACTGCCATCAGCCACTGGAACGTCCAAGTCTCGTTGTCACGATCTCAAGAGTCAAGAGTCAAGACTGCACCCGGCCGTGCCTGAATTGTTGATTGAGCCAAGTGCCTGGAGCGGCATTTTCTTGGCTATCGGCGTGGTATTCTCGCTACCCCTAGCACGTATGCATGTAACAGCGTTGCATCAAGGGGTGACACGCGCGATACATGGGACATGGGAATATGTGCCATCATGGTCGATGATGGTCATGGCATGTTTGCTTTGCCTGCACTGACAGCCGACGCGGCCGTATCCGCTTCAGTTGGCAGCTGGCAGCCGGCTGGCTGGCAGGTGGTGACAGACTGGCAGGCCACAGGGCTGGTGGCCACCGCGATGGCACACAGAATACTCATCCGCCCACAAACACGATGCGTATCAGACCACAACTGCAATGCCATCTTCAACCGGCATCTTCTTCTGCGACATCGACTCTGCCCTCCTCGGACGACCACGACTTGTCTCTTGGCCAAACTGGCAGGTATGTACATACATACGGGCCCCAACGAAAATGGGAACAACGGGACATGGGAGAATCGGAACATGGGATTTGGGCTTGGGGCTGGCTGCCGCCGAAACAATGCACGTCGACGCCGCACGTCCTACATGCCGGCCACGTTGCTACACTCCCGGCCAAGTGCCTGGCATGAGCGGACGCGGTTCCCATCATTGCCCTATTCTGGGACTGAGCAGGGCTCTCTGTTGGAAGCATTGTTTTCTGTGTACCACGCACGGCCATGCACGCGCGGGATCGAACATCGAAGCCTGTAGGGCGACGACTCACGAGACGGCGTGATCACTGATGAGCGAAAAACACATGATGGAGCTTGGAGGACCACGAACCTGCCCCGTCACCGAGGTGGCAGTCGCCGCCGCTTGTTCTCCCTCCCGCTGGGCTACCTCCTATGGAGTACATATGTATGTACTGTTACCTGTACCTACCTACATAGGTAGTCGCCAAACCTCGCCAACGGACGCTTCCACTGTCAACATGCCCGATCCGCCGTCACTTGAGCAAACTTTGGCCTGGCCAATAGCACGCGAAACCTTGTGGACCGCTCTGTTGGCGCCAAAGTTGTTCGCTGCTTGCTGCTTAAGCAGGTGCTGGTACGAGGCCGCGCCTGGCGCCACTCGCATTACCCGCATACCAGGTATATCATGGACGGAAACTGCCCCGGATCGATATCTTGAAGGTCATGCCGCTGATCGTCAAGTCTCACCGTTGGACTCTCTACATTTCTGTATCCAGCCGTTCAGCCATTCAGCTACTGCTTCGCTTATTGACATGAGAGCATGCTGTACCGCAGCAAATAGCCACGCTGTTCGGTTACGCCAGCACCCACCCGTCGACTGCGCATCAAATAAGCCCGCCGCCCACCTGCCGGATCGTTTACCTTGGCCTAGGTAGTTGATGATTACAAGCTCTTGTGTTGCTTCGCCAATCCAGAAAAGGATATCCTTCTGTGTATGGCCGCGTATAGGACCTAACCCCAAAACCCACAACTCCTCTCCTTCCAACCACTTCATGCCTCGTCCTTTGATCACAGAGAGGATTACAGTACACCCGACCTTCACGCCGTTAGACAAAGTCGCCTTACCAACAGAGCTGGACCGACGAGGGCAAACATTTGCTGCCCGTGCGAGGCGGAACAGTCACATAGAAGGCCGTAGTAACAGCTATCAGCAGACTACACACACACACTGTGACACACCAGGCAAACCACGCCTAGTACTGGAATCGCTAGCGACTGTGCAAACGGACTTGCGCCGGAACCGACTTGCTGGCTTTGCTTTTTGGTCAACTAAGCAGGCTGTCTCGTGCGCAGTATAAGTAGTTTACGACACCTTCCACTTATTTCTCAGGAGGCGTTGCTTCCAGCATCAGGTTCAGCCGAGCAGGGCGGTTGTGAGACTGTCAGGCCGCGACAGGACGAAGGAGCTCTTACGCCCAAGGGCATCACGCTAGAGTCGCACTTTTTCGGGACCAATACCACGACGATATTACTATGAATCAACACAATGCTGGCACGGGCTTGCCGCCGACAGATACACGCCTCCATTCACAAGACACCGCATCATCTGGCCACGCCCATGCAAGTCCTTTTTCCTCCCAACAGCCCGGGACCCATCAAGGTGCGGCCTATCACTCGCAAGTCCACGGAGACCCTGAGGAAGACGATGAAGAGGACAGTGATGAGGAGGACTTGGACGATGTACAAGATGAAGCAACTCCAGATCGAGCCGCCTCTATAATTCCACAACCCCAGGTTCATTCAGGCTCACATCTGAGTGGCAGCCTTTCCGAGGGAGCTGACGAAGCCGACGAGTCTGACACCAGCTCCGATGAACTTGACGACGTCGGTTTGACTGATGCCCAGCGAGAAGCAGACTACCATTATGCGATGGCTCATGCTTACCCTGTCGGTCCTCAACTCAACTTTGTTCCCGCCCCGATCTTATCACCACATCAACACCAAAACTTTGTTGCGGCTCCGATGATGGCCGCGGAGTTCACAGCTGGAAACATCGGTCCGCAAGCACCGAATGCCGTAGCGGTAGCCAACGCGCCAGGTTTTGGTCATGCAGCCAACGTTACCCTGCCACATTTTGTGATCAGCAATCCAAATCCCGCCATTCCCGGATCCGAAAACCTCGGCCTCTTTAATTTTCTTCATCAATGGGCGGGGCAGGCGCGTTGGGCAGATTCCGAACGATTTGAACCGCCACAGCTTCACGAAGTAATGAAACAAGCTCGTGCGAACATCACCACAGTCAACTATTCAGACCTGAACGGAGACTGTTGCGATTTCCAAGCACTTGATTGGGCAGCCATGGATACTACCCGGCCGGCCGCAAGAGTCTGGAGACGTCTGACGTACAAGAACTACGTGAATGAGGTAGGGTCGGATGCCATGCTGGTACGTCTCCTTCTCTGCTCGTTGTACGAATGCACCATCATTCATATACATGTAGCTTCTCTTCTTGGCTGTCTGTTAGCTTACACGTTCAAAAGACTCGCCTTGGCGAATTCGAGATTCCCTCTCATGAAAGCTACTTCCGATTCAAACGGATGACGATGCGTCGCGACATCAGACTGGCACACTTCCAGCTTCGAAGTGTACTCGCATGCCCCTCGCGCACATTCGCATATTACCCCAGTCCAATGGGGATCAACAGATTCAACACAGTATCGCAACAGACCGACTGTGTGATGAGTATGCGCGACTTTCCTACCATGGGAGTGGGAAGTAGAGGTGCTCTGTCCACGATAGACGCCGGGTGCGGCGTGCTAATGGGCGGCACGTTCAGCGGCGAGTACTACGTAAAGTCGCTGGACTGCGAAGATAAGACCAAGTTCACCCATGGGCACATCACGTCCGATTTCAGCGGCATCACCAACCACATCAACATTTACCAACCTAGGCGCTCAGCAGGTCCTGCGGCAGCCATTGTCAGCAACGACTGCGCGCTTCGCATCCTGGACATCAACACGGACCGATTCACCTCCGACATTGTGTATCCGTTTGCGCTAAACTGCACGGCACCATCGCCCGATGATCGACTACGAGTCGCCGTCGGCGACTACTCGGACGTACTCATCATCAGCGCAGATACGGGCGAGATTTTACAACGCCTGTCGGGCCACCGCGACTACGGTTTCGCGTGCGATTGGTCAGACGACGGATTTACAGTAGCAACGGGCTTTCAGGATCGTGGGATCAAGATCTGGGATGCCCGCAAGTGGTGCAACTCGAGAGGCGCCAGCACGCCCCTCTGCACCGTGCGCTCCGAGATGGCCAGCGTTCGCGGCCTGCGCTTCTCACCCCTCGGCAGCGGCCGGCCCGTTCTCGCAGCAGCCGAGGAAGCCGACTTTGTTAGCTTGATTGACGTCCTGACCTTTTCCTCCAAACAGACCTTTGACGTGTTTGGAGAGATTGGCGGGGTTGGCTTCACGGACGAGGGCCAGAACCTGAATGTGCTGTGCTGTGATGCGCACCGCGGCGGACTCATACAACTGGAGCGTTGTGGGCAGAGGCCGGAACCTATTCTGGATGATGAACGGCTGCGAGATATGTGTCGGTTTCCGGATCTAGCGGAGCGGGATGACCCTAATCCTCTTGGGAACGCCAATGGGAGCAGAAGTCGCCGGCCGCCTCTAGTTCAAGATGAGTATAAGTTGCGTCCTTTTTAATCAACTGATGACGCTAGATTCAACCAACACTTGCTCGACGACCATAAAATCCTCCGTTGTTTGTTACATCAACATAGTTCTACTCAGAAAGCAGGATTTCCCCGATCCTCCATTAGGAGGGAGCCTCTCTCTCCGACCTAGTGGCCCTTTTCCCGAATAATACCGCGCCGCGACTGGGGCAATCAGACCGAACAATAGACGTATATTCTGGATGGCTTCTATTCTCTACTTCCTTCATGCCTGTTGCTTAATTCCCCGTGACGAACTCGGACATCATGGCATTAACGTGCAACACGGGCATTTTATCCCACACTCACCTCGGGCCACTTTCAGGGCATACAGTACAGGCTCCCGGTAGCATTTTGCATTTCGGTGGACAAGAAACGTTTTGTGCGACAAGGACTTTTAGGGCATTGTGGTGTATCTTTTGCTGATCAGGAGGAGTGTTTCGGATTTAAGCACATGACTGGGAAGCGGTATTCAGCGTACGTTAAAGTTAATGCATTGTAATGAGTTTTTGCATTTCTTTGTTCATCTTTTGGGTCTCAGTTCTACTTGTGTACTTCATGTTTTGATTCACTGGGCTGCATTGATTATTTGGGGCCCATGAGGAGTTTAAAAAACGCACACGTGGGGAGATCTGCGGTCAGTAACGCGGGGGAGGGAGGGGAAGCTGCCCAGCTGGCTTGGTGGCGATGGAGGCGACGGAGGCGACGGAGGTAGACAAAAAAGTAGAGATTGAATAAATGCCGCGAGTGGCAGTGAATGGAGGAATCTTTCATGTGCGCTGATCATTGATGACTGATGAATATGATGGTGAGATAGGTCACTGGTGAGGCCCGAGGGTGGTAAGTCGTGACAGATATGAAGGGGACGGCGATATCAACGATCATGCGACTCAAACACAACCCCGAATATCAACACTCAATGAGGCCCTCCACGCTACGAACGATGCATGAATCTTTCCGTGTCAGCCTCCCCAGAGTCCCCACTGCGCAGTGCGGTCTGCAAACACCCGACTAGCAGGCGAAGCGGTGGTCTCATGATCCCCAATAGATTGGATCTCACCACAAGACTACATCATCCTGTTCGTACGTACGGAGTACTCTGTACGTCTACCCATGTGCTACAGCCTACCACCACGTCACTAACAAGACGGCCATTGTTTGGGGTGTCGTCCGCATTGAGTGAGGGGACGTTTATGCATGCAGCATGATGATGTCTGCGAATCGCGATGCTATCGATGGCCCTCTGATATGGGCGTACGCGTGCTTGTCATACAGTCATACATCGGGGAAGGCGGCATGTAACGATGGCCATCATCCATGGGCTGTCGGTGACGGTCAAGTGGTTTCCAAGGAGGTAGGTAGACCTTGTTGGTTCTAAGTTCGGTGTGAGGGGGCTTCACAACAATAACAAAATACGAGTTGGGTACCTGAGAGCGCTCGCCGCTCAGAGACACTCTTTGCAGGATACTCGTCGAAGATTGCCGGTGCAATGACGGTTGTGATGATTCATAATCTTGACAGGTCACAGCACCAGTTCAAGCACCGTCCACCGATATAATAAGCAACACTGGTCAATGAAAGAACAGCGCCAACAGCCTACAGGTACGTACACGAGACGTGACGTTCAGCAGCTGCCAACAACAAGTATGTAAGTTGAGCCACGCCAATCAAGAAACCCCCTTTTCAACAACGCCGATAAACAACAAGCGTCAGACGGCGAAGTGATCACCAGTGACTAGGTAGGTAGGTACTGAGCCAAGGCCCAAAGAACACCAAGTTTTAATCACAACTCCCACAAAACGAGCAGCACATCACACGACATAGGTAGTCCATTTCATCCAAGTTACCCAAGACGGCAAGCCTCCACATTCCAGTCTTCTCTTGTAACTTGTACGTATGTATGTATGTACATTGTACATAGGTACATACATACTTGGTACCCGGGCCCCAAGGCACCATGAACCCCGGCCCGTCGGCTCCGCATCCCGACCGGAAAACCCATGTGCCAACCCGCGTGGGACGGCACGAGGGCGAGAGCGAGGGTGGTTTTTCGCATTCTTCTTCACGAGGCATGGGGAGACACATGTATCATGTATGTATGTACATACGGAGTACATACAGTACATGTGTACCTGTAACTAAGTTGTCTGTGCGCGTATTGTTGTAGCCTGTAGGAGGGCCGTGCTCGATCTTGTACACTGTACACATGACGTCCTCATGTACTCCGTACACGAGTTACCTCTGTCTTGAATACTGTTTCCTCTGTTGCGACTCGCCCATCATTGGGGGTGGTATGTAGGTATGATGCCATCCCGCTGGTATGATGTAACAAAAAAGGTCATGGTAAGGCCTTGCGTTTATATACTAACAAAAAGTGTTTTCGGCGTTGTAACTTCATCCAGCGCGCTCGCTTTCCTTTTGTTCTTTCTATCTTTTTTCTCTCACTCCCTGCTGTGTTCTGTGTTTCATCTTGTCATGATTCTTTTGCTTTTGGCCAACAGAGCAAGGAGCAACTTCAAGCGAGGCAACGTGACTGTTTCAAAATCGATAAGGGTACCTAGGCAGTGGGTACAGATAGGTATGTATGTACATATGTCTCACGAGTCACGATGTTGGTTTCGTACTGTACGGAGTAGGCGCGTTTCCGTCCAGTCTGAGGTCTCATTGTGGCCACAAGTCTCAAGATTCGCGAAACGCGAAACGAAGTGTGGGCGCTTAGGTATTAAAACACAACAGGAAACGGGCAACCTTGCCACGGATTGGAGACTGGACTCACTGGAGTTGGCGCTGGGAAGAGACTATGTACATATGTAGGTATGTATGTACTGTTTTGTTTCTCAGACAACCCTACATGTGCGTGCGCGTCGGAAGGCTCTCAAGCTGGCTTTGCCTTGGGTTTATTGTTGTTGTTGTTTAAATATAACAACAACAACAACAACAACAATAAACCCAAGGCAAAGCCAGCTTGAGAGCCGGCCTCGGGCCGCGGGCGCTGCTCTCTTCAAACCCGGTCCGGTGGCTGTTCTCCTGAAAGCAGCAACATACGGAGTATAGAGTACCTAATCTGCGAGACAATTGGTCTTGCAGAGTGAAGATGAGAACAATAACCCCACGTTGCGAAAATGACCCAAACTTGACTAGAAATTGAAGTAAAGAGGAATACCAGGTAGGTATGTAGCAGACTTGCGAAGTACATGGTTCAGTCACGACTTCACGACTCACAGCTTCAAGGACAAAACGACCATTCGACCCTTCCACGCGAAAACACCCGATATGAAACAGGAAATGAGAAGCAGAAAACGTGCAAATTGATTCGTGGAGGTGGCCCGGTTGCCTTTGGTGGGGTCACTGGGGTGAGTGGAGTATCTCTCGATGATTGCCTGCCTCAGTGCCTCACGACTCACGAGTCACAGGCTTACACTCATCGCGGCACAAAGTGGCAAGAATACATTATACATGAGGCGAGTCCAGTTGCTCACTGCCAATTTACAGCGAGAAATGTCTCATTTAGTGCTTCACATTCTCCATGTCGTACCTATGTATCTGGTTACTTGGGAATCTCGTTTCACCGTAGTTAAGATAAGACCCTTCGGCTAGCCTTATTTTGGTCTGGTCCGTTTTAGTCCGTTTCGTCTCGTCTCGTCTTGTCTATATGTAGGTGCATACAAAGTGCTTTCAGGGTATACTTCAAAACGGGCAGTGTCCTCGCTCTGAAGCAACACTTACACGACTGATCGAAGCGGTTTGAATTCAAACCACTTGCTTTGCGTGGATGCTCAAAGTTCAAAAA